>PVHP010009019.1:0-51575 GCA_004024765.1 Zapus hudsonius
TGGCATGAGCAGAGGGCTGGACATCACCTCTGCCACAGCACTGCAAACAGCGGCAGGAAGGTGTGCCAAATACTGGCAAGGGGAAGCTGGCTTATAACCCCATAAGCCCGCCCCTGACAACACAGCTTCATCAAGGTTGTAAAACCCAAACTGCCATCAGCTGAGGATGGATCTATCAGAACACATTCATTTGTTTGTGGGGGACACCTGGATCAAACCATGACAGGCCTCCTTCAGGGAGGCAGTTTATCTTCTGAAAAAGAAAGAGCTTTGTTAACCCAAAGGCCATGTGCTCGAGACACGGGAACAAGCAAACATGGCTGGACACCTTGGCTATGTTAAGAATCTTGATCTAGACATAAAGCAATTAGAGAAGCTTCTTAGCTACTCAATGCAATTTTATTACATCAAGTGAAAAATGCATGAAGAGTATCTGTAACTCCCTCCACCTATGTCCTTTCTCTGCCCATTGATTAGACCTGAGAACCACCTACATGTGGCAGTCAGCATTCTCCTTGCTGCACAAAGAAGCTGACTAAAAGCAAGCTGTGTGGAGGAGAGCTTATTTTGGCTCACAGACTGGAGGGAAAACTCTAGGATGGCAGGGAAAATGATGGCATGAGCAGGGGATGGACATCACCTCTGCCACAGTTACAGGAAGGTGTGCCAAACACTGGCAAGGGGAAGCTGGCTTTAACACCCATAAGACTACCCCCAACAACACACCTCCAACAACCTTCCAATTCAAAACTTGCCATCAGCTGGACAGATCAAACATTCAGGATACATAAGTTTATGGGGGACACCTGAATCAAACCATCGCGCTATAGGATTAGCACAATTCTAAATTCTCCAAAAACTGATTCATTTCACCTTTACCTAGAACTTCTCATAGAAGTCTAATGACAACTTGTCAGGTAGACAGTGAACATTTTAAGGTAGCATAAGTTTTAAGGAAGTGGTATACAAAGCAGGTGGAAGTTTGGACCCCGGAATTAAATGACCTGGCTTCAAATCTGGGCTTAAATATTTATAAAACTTTAGTCATCATGAATAGGTGAGAAGTAAATGACATAAAATTGTGGCTAGTACACGGATCACACTAAAGCAATATGAGCTGCTATTGCTGATTTTATAATTGCCACTATGATTACTAAATGTTATAGAGGAGAAAGGTTTAAATGTCAGTCTCACTTAAGGTCCTTGATTCTAAATCCCATACTTAGGTCATCCCAACAAGACAACCAGCTCAAACTTGTTAGGCTGATTACAGTTTTACCACAATTTTAATAGCTGAGCTCCTGACTAATTTCTCTGATCAGGTTGTCACTTTGTGCTTTGGGAGACTTAAAGGTAAGAGAAGGAATATCCATAGGAAGTCAGAAGACATGTTTAAATGAAAGCTAAATGTACCATGGCTACAATGTATGCTATAAAATTGTGGAATTATAATTCTCCGCTTCATCTGTTAAATCATGGTCTAAGTTGATTTTTAGGAAATACATTACCTTTGCATTGCTCACATGCCACTTCTGTATAGACACAAGTAGTTTAATTGTATGACCCTCATCTCATTAGAATACTCTTACATTTAATTTTAAAAATATTTTCATTTATTTGAGAGTGAGAGAGAGAAAGAAAGAAAAACAGAGAGAAAGGGAGAGTATGGGGTGTGCCAGGGCCTCCTGCTGCAGCAAATGAACTCATGATGCACGTACCACTATGTGCATCAGGCTTTACATGGGTAATGGGGACTTCCTTCAGCTGTTGAATCATCTCTTCAGCCCTACTCTTGTATTTCATAAATGCATGCCAACCCTGCCTTTAGCTTGGTGAGTTGCTAATGTATGTTGCTTAAATTAATAAAAATACCTGCAATTTATATCCCTGTGATCATGAGCTTGCTTCAGAGAAATGCACTTCTGAGCCTATAACATGAGTAGCAGCCTGTTCAGTCTAATGAATAACCTAACACTTATCAGAAGTTACATACCTGTACTAGTTCTGGGAGCTGCCGAACTGCTTTTGCTAAACTGTACTTTGCCTATATCAGAAATGCCAGGGTAACTGAGAGTTGATATAAAAACTTCATAAAAATGGGTCAAGTTGACAATAGTCACTAGTTATTAGTGTCATAAGTGAATTATGTATTAACATTTTTATCATCATCAGTGAAATATAACCCTTTTTCCAGGATGGCTTTCCTAGCCATTTGTTTAATTTTCTCCCATAAACTACAGTCTACAGTTACCAGATGTTCCTGTTGTCTCTCTCTAAACTAGACAGTGCAGAAGACCAACTCACAGGAAAGACGTGACTCTTCTGTGGCTCATACTTTTGAAGAAATGGCATACTGCCTAAGATCCTTTCATGAGACAGGTGTACTTAACATACATGCATGCATACATATATACATACACATGTGTGCATGCGTGTATATATATGCATGCATGCATACATACATACTTATTGACCCATAGAAACAAGGGATTTGAGCTTCATAGAAAGAGATGATGAGCTTTTTCATCTATGCTGATTTTCATATCTGGTCTAATTTTTATATCTGATTGACAGTACATTTGAGCAGAGTTGCTATCCAACACAAAATCTCCCTTACCTAAATTTTTATAACACATCTAACTATCTAAATTACACAATAAAAAATGATGGTATTTAATAATACTTACTCTAACCCCAGGAAATCCAGGAGGACCAATGCCACCTACAAGTCCCTGTTAGACAAGAAATGTGCAAAAGGTATTATGATTCCAAGCTGAGATAATTTTCTAACATGAAGACAGATATTTCTTGAAAACAACATATCAAATTTGACTTCCTACTATAGTTTATTTCAGAAGCTTTCTCACTACTATGCATCTCTTGAGAAGGACAAATGCATAACTTAGGTTCTTCAAAAGAGTCCCGGCATAATTTAATATAAGACTTACTTGTTTTTATTCTTCAATTAAAATAAAAAGTGTAGATAGGTTTCTAGAAAAAGATCCCCTGGGAGTTTAGAACTGTACAACGAAGACAGCCTTGGAAGGATAGTGAGGCACCAAACCTCCACCACCATGCATCCAGTCTTTGATCTATACAGTTAGGATTTCCTTTCATTTTTATTTATAGCATCCTAAAATACAATTTATTTTTGTTGATTCCTGACCCTCTTCCTACCCTTGCCCCCCTCTTCCCTCAACTCCCTAACCTATACTTTTCTTCCTTCTGTTTACATGAGTATCCTTTTGCCCATGCCCCCTTCCAGCTCATCTCTTTTTATGTAAAATGATTAATTTATTTGAAACTTCATGTAATTTTCCTCAGTTTTTAACATCCAAGAATACATTATTGATCAGACTTACATAATTTCTTTCAAATGAGCCTAGAAGCCAAGCATGTTGATACATATCAGTCATCCCAGCTCGTTAAGCAGGGTTGTGAGTTTGTGGCCATTCTAGTCTATATAGAAAGACCTTATCACAAAACAAATAAAACAAACAAAAGTAAAACCCAAGTCAATGGAATCAGAAATCAACTTCAATAGCCACCATGATGAGGACACAGTAATTTCTCAGAATATGAAGAATTGGTTCCAGGATTTCCGATCCCCCACCACCTCCTGGGAACACCAAAATCAGTGGCTGCCAAGTCCTTTATATAAAATGTCATAGCATTTGCATATAAGCTAGGCACAGCCTCCCACATGAATTTGTTTTTGCAGTGCTCATAGTCAAATTCAGATACAAACTAGGCAAGCACTCTACCTCTGAGGCACCCCATCCCACCCAATCCCATATGCTTTAAATCGTATCTAGATTATTTATTAACCTACTACAGCCTGAATGCAGTTGTTATGCTGTATTGTTGAGGGAACGATGACAAGAAAGAATGTCTGCTCATGTTCAGTACAGACACAATCACCGTAGCCCTAATTCCTCGGCACACTCAAGTTGAGTCATGCTCAAAACAGTGCTGGAGGGTCTTGTGAAGATGCAGGAGGCTTTCTCGGGGTGTGCCTTGAGCACCACTCCGTTCACATGGATTCAGTTTACATCTCATCACCTTATGTTCACTTTTCGTTATAGATCTACATTATCCAAATTTGCCCAAATCCATATATACATCCTTATAGATACCACAAGCTAAGTCCTGCATAGTATAAGCTAAGAAAGGACATGAGATTTTGGTCTTTCTGAGTTTAAGACACTTTGCTTGATGTGTTGATTCTCCTGATGTCAGTATCCAAAGAAAAGCACAGGAGGTGAGGGAGATGCTTAAGGCACAAAGCAAAGACAGATGGGAAAAAAGGCAGCAATGAATATTTGTTAGAAGATTGAAAACAAGAAAAGGTGTCACATAAAATCAGTCATCAACATTTAGACACAGCTAGAATAGTATATGACATGACATGTGGTCAGCTTATAGAGTTAGAAGACTATATTCAGATGGTTTAAAACACTATCATCTCTTTTGAAATATGTTATTTAAAACCTGCAAACTTTATATATATACACACATACATAACAAATAATATCTGTTTTCTTTGTTGCAGATATTACAATGTATCTATGGTCACAGCATTTATAGGGTATAGGCTCCCCTTCCCCTTGTTTTTTTATGTTTGTATGTGTGCACACATATGTACATGTGCAGTTGTACATGTGTGTGCATGCATGTGTGTACACATGTGTGCAGTGGTAAAAGGACGACCAACTGTGTTGTTTCTCTCATGTGCTGTCTGCCTTCTTTGAGACAGGGTCACTCATTGGCTTGGACCTCAACAATTAGGCAAGACTAGCTGACCAATGAGCACTTGGGATCCTCCTGTTTCTACCTCCCTAGAGCAGAGATTATGAGCACATACTATTGTGGCTGGCACATCCATGTGGGTTCTGGAGATCAAACTCAGGAGGTCTTGTGCTTACAGAACAAGCACGTTCAAACCTGACCTATCTCCCCACCCAAAATAGTAATAACAACTAACCCTTGTTATTATATTTTAAATGATTTTGAAACAAAGGCCAAAATTATTATAAATTATAAACTAAAAATATCAAGCTTACTTTTCACTGAAAGATTCAAAATACTCTCCAAGGAAATTAATGATGTATTCTCAATAAAGAGGAGATTTTTAAAAGAAAAACTCAAATACTCTAAGAAGTTCTTCCTTAAAAGACTTCATAGCTACATAATTGACAAAAATTTCATTATCATGGCTAATAGACTTCCTAGATACCTATTAGACAAAACTCCATTATACTGGCTTCATATCAGGTATCTAATGCTTACTTTGTTATACTTGAAATTAAAAGCTCTCCAGGCACACAGGCAAGGAAAATATGTTACATATTCTATTTGAAATATTAAATTTTTGATAACTCATTTGGAAATCTGTTCCACTTTTTCCCTATCTGTCCTGCCCTATGACAAATGAAACCTTGGCTAAATGTAACAAACTAGCTAGCAAATTACAATAGGGAAAGTGAATGTTTAAAAGAAAGTATCTCCATACTTTTTGCAGGCAAGCTCCTTAACCACTGAGCCATCACTCCAGCCCCACAATCTCCATACTTTTTATGAGACTGATTTTATACGCCTAGATTGAGAAACTTTCTCTAACTTTTCCTTACACTACAAGGATTTTGTTTTGTTTCCAATTCACTTTAAAATCTGACATGAATCGGGAACTGGCTGTGTGATTCTTGTTATACAGAAAAAGTGACGCCAACTCTACTCCATGTCAGACTCCACCCCACCCCAGCAATATATCATATAATTAAATGATTTTAGAGTGCTCATGCTTTCCCAGTTTGAACAAGGACTTCAAACCCCAAGGAGAGAGTCCCTGTAGAAAGCACTCGGAGTGTGGTAGGCATACTCATTACAGTCTAGCTCACAGGGCACAATTGTCTAGGAGGCTTGTTACTTCTTTCACAAGTGATAGTATTGTGATCCAAGCATCACATGAAATATGATCAGCATAATTAATTTGAATAATTATGATACAGTTTTCACTGTTTTCCATGTGGAAGAATTGTGAGTTGGAGTGGGCACCATGGTCTGGACAGTGGCTGGCAGTGTTAATTGGTAAAGTAAGTTGTGAGGGTGCAGAACGAGGTTGCTGTGGAGTACAGAAGATGTGAGGATATAAGAATGGGCCATCACACTCTACTCACAGGACTGCCGTCAAGACCAGCAGGGCCTCTGTCTCCAAAGTCACCCGGAAAACCCTGGCGCAGAGAAAGAGGGGGAAAGCCGTTAGAGCCAAAAGAACTCCTTTTCACTGTGTTTTCCAATAAAGAATTTGATAACAGAATATTGATTCCCTAACATTTGAATTGTAATCAACAGTTTTTACATTATAGTTCTTTGATGTAAAATATTGGTTTTATTTTCATGACATGTCACATAACATACATAGCAAAATAAGGTGGTAAATATAGAAATTTGCTCTAGAAGGATGATAACCACCATTTCTTTTTTTTAATATTTTATCTATTCATTTTCAAGCAGAGACAGAGAGAGAGAGAGAGAGAGAGAGAGAGAGAGAGAGAGAGAGAGAGAGAGAGCGAGCGCACCAGGGCCACCACCTTGTGGGTCTGGCTTATGTGGGACCTGGGGAACTGAACCAGAGGCCTTAGGCACTGGAGGCAAGTGCCTCAACCGCTGAGCCATCTCTCCAGCCCGATAACCACCATTTCTGATGGATAGTACATTATGTATCATCAGTATTCCTTTGCTACTGAGCCCACACCACAGGTAGTCACAGCTAGGAAGCACTTCCACGTGCTAAAGGATTTATACACAATATCACTCATCTACATGTCACCTTCAGATCAGGTCTAGTCAGTGGATCTTATTCTGCAGTTGAAATTAAAGTACAAGGAAGTCACAGCCTTTGCACAGGTTATATGAAAAGAAAGGGTAGGATTGGGATTGAAACATGTTTTCTTATTCCAGAGTATGTATCTTTCCACAATGCTATCAAGAATAACTCATTCTTTCAAGATACAAGATGAAAGCTGGAAGTTCTTTAAGTACTGTAATACAGTTAGGGATAGGTGTAATGCATATAAACACTGTAAATGAAATACAAATGTGTAGCTAACATCGGATGCCTACTGAGAATTCCATAGTAAAACTACAAAGGAGAGGAAGATAAGATAACCAACTTTCTCATGAATTCTATGGCCAAATAAAACAATACTCAGATATTGTTATTGCTTACATTTTTTTTTCTAAAGATTTACCATTGGTTTTTTGAACTTCAGGGTAGCTTTTTTATTTTTTATTTATTTTTTAATTGTTGTTATCCACAATTAGATACACAGTATGCACAAATAATGTGTTGGTATCCTCAATTTCCCTCCTCCTTGTCTCCAGTCAGTTGAGTATCCTCCTCCATGGGCGAATTGGATCAGTCCATGGGGTAAGAGGTTATGGTTTATAGCCTAGGAATCAATCAGGTTCCACCCGCCTATGTATGTTGTTGCTGAGGGGGGCCATGTCTCTGGAAATTCTCCCCCCACCATGGCTCTTACAATCTTTTTGCCTCCTCTTCCACTCAGTTCCTTGAGTCATGGTGGGTGAGTTTTAAGTCTGTTTTTTAAAAGACTATTTTATAAAATAGTTTGACTTACTATTGTAAACATTTCAATGATATCCTGATACAAAACGTCATGAAGATAATTAAAATAAAAGTACATCATCAGACTCATTTATTTATGCAAGTCATATTAAATATTGTGTTTAACAGATTGTAAAAAATCACTGGTTCTCCAGTACATTTGTGAATAAGTGAGTTTTAAAGACAGTTAAATGACAGAATGGATGATGTATCTAAAACATGAAAAACAGTTAACTTGCACTGAAAGCAGCTTCTCTTATTCTTTAGTTAGAAGACAATTCATAAAAATCTGTGTAATTAAATTTATTACAGTCATACACTTTCCTGAGTCAGTAGAGATTAAAAAATATTTTGCATTCATTTTCCCATGAAGACCAATTCTGCTATCAACAAGCTTACAAACTTTTACTGTATCACTGTATTCAATCTGAGCTAATATGGGAACTTCAAAGCATTTATGACGTCCAGGTCATGACAAAAGAGGAAAAATGTTGTAATAAATCTGATAAATTAGAGGTAGTTTATTATTTAAAGATAGATCATGGGTAGATTTCTCTGGAACCTCAGTGGAATAATTAGGAATGGGGACACAGTGCATGACTGCATTACTAGGACATTGGAATATGCAGATTTACAGAGGGACAGAGTAGGTCAGTGGTGACTGAGGGCTGCTGAGGTAACAGGAGAAAGGGAGAATGCTACCAGACACCAGGTTTCCTTGAGGGGGTAATAACATTAGATCTCATGACGGAGGCATGATTAAAATTATAATTAATAATCCTGTAATTCTATTAAATTTATCAAATTATATACTTTCAAAGGGTGAATCTATGTTATATGAATTATATCTCAGTAAGGTTGTCCTAAAAAAACCCACAAAGAATTAATAAGTTTGAAGAAGGAACAGGATTACCAAAACACATTCCTGGGACCTCACTTAAGACTACCTAAACTCACTGGGTGTGGAACCTAGGACCGTAGGTCTCCCACCCACCCACCCACCCACGAGGGGAGCTCTCTCTAGCTCCTGATTTCTCCCTGACTACGAGAGGTGAGAAGAGGGGGAAGGAACCATGATGTTCTTCACATATTCCAAACCCTGGGCTTTCTGAATGAAAACAATGAAAATATTTTGCTTTAAAATTTCTGTTTATCTTCTGGTCATTAGATATATGTCACTACAAGCTGTTTATGTGGACTTTTTCCTTGAAATAATTCAGTTAACTGAGTAATATCTATTTTTAAAATTTCTCCAAGCTTGGTGGCACATGCCTTTAATCCCAGCACTCAGGAGTCAGAGGCAGGAGTATGGCTGTGAGTTTGAGGCCATCCTGGGACTCCAGAGTGAGTTTCAGGTCAGCCTTAGCTAGAGTGAGATTCCTATCCTGAAAAAAACAACAAAAAATTATATCCTTCCTCTTAGTTTATCACCTATTAAGCATTTTCTTTTAACTCTCTATCCTAAAAAAAGTTCATTTTATTACTTTTCATCCTACAAACATGTTGATAATTATATCATCAATTTGTGAAATAATTTTACTTACTCTGGAGCCCAGGTTGTCCTTGAACTCATGGTGAGTCACCTACCTCAGTTTCCTGGGTGCTCAGATTATAGACCTGAACCACATGCCTAACAATTTTTTTAAATTTACACCAAAGCTAAACTTTCTTGTTTTTATGAAGTAATATTGTCAATGCCACCGAAGCATACACTACCTATGGTTATAGATGGGACAGATAATATTTTCTTTAAAAGATCATCATGTCAACATCTTAGAAGCTATAACCACCCAAGTAAGTCACTTCTAAATTCCCAACTCAAGGAGGCTGTAACAATAGATATCTACTGCTGTTTCAAACAACTGATATTTCTCTGGAGTAACAGGTAACTAATTTTTAGGAACAAGAGCAGATGTCTAAAATTGTTGGCCATCCTAAGGCGGGGCTAGACACTGACTCAGTGTGGCATGGTCACTCAACTGCTCTTTTAGTACATTTATTATAATTATGATACGCAGAGCCTTCCATAGTGCAGAGTCCTGAGAAGGTTTTTCTGCTCGAGTCTAACAATGGCATTGTTGTGAAGCATGACACTTACCAAGCACTAAGTCCAAGGGAAGCACATGACACTCCCAGCTTAATATATAGGTAGGACTAATATTTAAGACCACCCATAGATACCTGGTAGTATATTTAGATAGCTTTAAATATTTTCTTTATTCATTATCAAGCAGAGAGATACAGAGAGAGAAAGAGAGAGAGATAGAGAGAGAGAGCACCAAGGCCACCACCTTGTGGGTCTGGCTTATGTGAGTCCTGGGGAATTGAACCAGGGGCCTCAGGCACTGGAGGCAAGTGCCTTAATGGCTGAGCCATCTCTCCAGCCCTAGATAGCTTTAAACAATGGGGAATTTGTATAGAGAACTTTAATATATGAACACAGAATACTTTTATCATGCTACCATGCCTGTTTGTCTTCCCTACTCCCTGTCCTCTGAGGAGCATCCTTTCATGGAAGTCCTTCCTCGGTTCTCTTGTCTCATTCCTTCTGTCCTCCTTTGTCCTCCATGTTGATGGGCTGTGAACCACACTTTTTGTGGGGTATCAGTAACCATGGTGGGGTCATGAATGAATCAGTCAGTTTAAGTTGGGAGGACAGCACCCCAAAGTTCACCTACGCACCTTGTGACTTTTTCTTTCTTTCTGCAATGTTCCCTGAGACACGGAGGGCATGATAGATCCCTTTTAGTGCTGAACCCTCAATAGCCTCTTACTCCCACTTTGATGAGATTTGAGAACTTCTTGCTCTGGGTCTAATCACAAGATTCCATTCCTAACCCTACAAAGAAAATCTAAAGTAATGCATATAGAGTAATTAGGGAAATATGAGGATTAAAATGATTAACAAATGGTTATGATGATGTCATACTACATAATTTTTTTTAAAGAAAGGCAGTGCTATCCAGGCATAGTGACACATGCCTTTAATCTCACCTCTCCAGAGGCTGAGGTAGGAGGATCACTGTGAGTTCAAAGCCATTTTGGGCTACAGAGTGTGCTTCAGGTAAGCCCGGGCTAGAGTGAGAGCCTGCCTTCAAAAACATAAATAAATAGAATACATAATAAATAAATTAATTAAATAATAGATAAATAAATAAAAGTGATGCTAAATACTTCTGGAGAATATACTTTTTAAAATTTGTATCAAAACTTAATCAAGGGGCTGGGGAGACGGTTCAGCAGTTAAAGGCATGTTTTTACAGTCTGTCAGCCTGGGCTTCATTTCCCAGCATTCACGTGAAACCAGCATAAAGTGGCACACGTGTTTGGACTTTGTTTGCAGAGGCAAGCAGACCTAGAATGCCTATACTCATTCACCTTTTCTCTCTCTCTTCCCCCCTCTCAAATAAATAATATTTTAAAATGTTCAGTCTAGTGTAGGCATAAATAAGATATTATTAGGTATGAAAACAGAAATAGCCATATAAAATTAATAAGAATACACTAAACACGTAATACTGATACAGAAATACATCTTTTTCCAAGCCTACACAATGGAAAGAAATCAGATGAGCTTGTCCAGGATTGGAAATACTATAATAAAGTCTACCCATTACCTCTCTACAATCTACAAAGGAACATGTATGTATTCCCAAGAAACTCTGGCATTTTCCCCTCCTTCCAGGATGAAACAGAGTCACTGTGGCCAAGGCTGGCTTGTGAAAGGCTCTGTGGTACCCACTGGCTCTGCCTCCTCCTTTCCCCAGTAAGGACAGTTTGATCCACACATCAAAGGTCAAGCCCAATTGGACCTGGCGATGGGCTTCAGTAGAAATGTGAGTTTATCAAAGCTGGTCTCATTCACCTGGGCCTCCATTCTCAGAGTCATGTCTGCCTTGTTCTTAAAGACTGGCTCTCACCTTGTACTCCTCTTCTGAACCCTGGAACACTGGGCTCCTTTCTCCTACCTACAGAACAACCTATTTGGTACACAGCACCTAACACACTTCATGTTCCCTCAAAAGAGAATGTAGTCCCAACCTATATCCACACTAGGCTATTGCTGTATGTTCATTTATATGCCTCATTTGGATGGCCTACAAAGTTTGTGGGGTTTCCTTTAACTAAACTTCTCACTAAATGTCCACCTGTTGGTGTTTTATCTATGTAAGTTAACACCTTGCCTAGACTTCCTCCAAATTACTAGCTGTAGGTCAATTGTGTATCTCACTTTCTCAACCTTGAAGTATATTTTAACTCCTGGAATCTCCTACACATTTATTATATGATAGCCAAACACAGTTACTAGAGGCTACATTCCATAACATAGAAACCAAAAAATACATTTTTCCAGAAAGTGGAAGAATTGCCAGAAAATTAATGGCATTTTAGTATAATAGTCTAGTGATGGTTTTTCTTAATGATCCAATTAACTACAACTTCTCTTCTGAAGCAAAGGAAATACCGTCAGTAAATTCTCCAGGTAAGAGAAAAATGAGAACTATAATACTTTAACATCTGAAAGCATGATATACACATAAATGGACTAAAATATAATCCAGATCACATGAGGTCTTTAAAAATAAATTTAGGGCATGGAAGATACATTAGTCAGGAAGTGCTGAACTTGCAAACATGAGGCCCTGAGTGCCATCCCCAGCACCCTGGCTTACAAAGCCTGGAGTGGGGGTGCTTTCTGGCAGAGACAGGTAAATCTCCAGGTTTGCTCATTAGCCAGTATAGCCTACTTGACCTGTGTCAGGACAGTAGTGACCTTGTCTCAACAAAAGGTGGACAGCACCTGAGGATGCACACTGAACATTGTCCTCTGGCCCCAACATGTACAACACATGCACCAGCAAACACATGTGCCACCCACCTACACACACACACACAAAAAAAAAAATTTGTAGTGATTAGTAAGTACCTCATCCTAACATCCTGAAATCAAAAACAGTTTCTCAAGAGGAAGAAAAAGAAATTTCATGCCAACTACCAAAGACCAAGCGTTGAATAAATTTTCTAGTATAACTACTTCAATCCTCTTGTGACTTGAAGTGTAGAAAATTACCAATAAAACAGAATAGTCCTGGTTAAAGAAAAAACAAACAGGGACTGGGCGATGGCTCTGTGAGGAAGCAGAGTGTCTGAGCATCTGAGAGGACCCAAGTTTGACCCTTATCACAAAAGTTAAACAAGACCCAGGCAAAAATACAGTTTTTTCAAAATAAGATCAAACCAAAGGTGGGCATGGTGGTGCAGGCCTCTAATCCCAGCACTCAGGAGGCAGAGGTTAGACGGGTCACTGTGGGTTTGTGGCCAGCCTGGGCTACAGACTGAGTGCCAGGTCAGTCTGGGCTAAAGTGAGATCCCATCGCAAAAGGAAAAAGAAAACAAAGATAAATGTGCATAAATCAACTAAATCTTTAAACTTTGCATACATACAATATTTTATTTTGAGGAAACGGTTTACTGGGAAACAAGATGTATCTATTTAAATACACACATGCACACACAAAGAAATTGTTTCTTATATAACCAAAACAGTATGTTATTTTACAATGTGTCTATTTCAATAGCATTTTTATATTTATACTTTCCATGAAAAGATACATTTTACTTGGTCTATAATTTCATTAAAAAAAGATGTCACTGTCAGCCCACAACTTAATTTCATGTCTACTTAGGGAAACAAGTAATCATTTGTTTGGCAGTGTAAACATGTGATTTATGGCAAATCTTTCTATATATAGCTTAGTAACATTGCTAATATATATTATATAATATATCAATATATTTTATATAATATATAAATATATATTTATATTATATTTTTATAATATATTATATAGGATATAATATATTCTAATTAATATATGAATATATTTTATAATTTAGACAATTTTGGAAAGGGCTTTTATTCCTCTATTCATATGTGTTATATGTTCAAATGATATGAAACCAACTAATTTTTCTACAAATTATTCATCTCAAACATGGAGCTTTAGTGTACAGTGAGTATTCAACTCAGTAGTCCAAAGAAGTTTATCTTGATTAGCATTTAGTAAGACGTGATCTCAATATTTACAGTTCTTCATGCCAATAAATTCACCATACTGATTTTCAATGCTTCATTATCACATGTAGTATATTACATAAAGAAATTTATTTTAGCATTTTCTGACCTTAGTTTTAAAGTCTTTAAAAGTCTACATTTTAAAATGCTATACAAAGCTTAAGCCCTTATTAAGTTATATAATATAATAGTCAATACAATCATCCTCCATGTTCATAAGACCATTTCTTTTTCTGCCTTTTTAGTGGTGCTGGTTCAAACCAAGGCTTTTCACAAGCTGTTCAAGTGATCTGCCTCTGTGCTGCACCCAGAGTCCAAGATTATTTCTATTCATATAACAATTGAGAGCCTGACATGTTAGCACACACCTTTAATCCCAGCACTCTGGAGGCTGAAGCAGGAAAACTGTGATGAGTTCAAGGCCAGCCTGGAGTTACAGTGAATCCTGGTTGAGCCTGAGCTAGAGTGAGACCCTATCTTGAAAAAAAAATCCAAAAATAAAAAATGAATGAAACCAACTCATTTGAAATTTAGTAATAGGGAAAGATTGATCAAGTTATAGTTAGTAAAAATTCTGGTGTTACAGGTAGTCACACTGCAGAAAATGATAATGTATTGCATGTTTCAAAAAGTGAGCAGAGAGCATGGTCCCACAGGTGTGCGATCCCAGCACTTGGGAGAGGCAGGCTTAAAGGACCAGGTACCAAGATCAGTAAGTCTTAGCTACTCGGTGAATTCAAGGCCAACGTGAGCCATTTGAGACAGTCTTAAACAAACAAACAAACAAACACAAAAACAAGGCTATACGGTTTTCACCAGTGATGACAGATGCTCAACGAGATAGATAAGTTTATTCTGGTTTAACATTATGCAAGGTGTACATGTATTGAAATATCATATGGTACCCATGAGTGGGTACAACTTTTTTCAAACTTCTTTTTATTTTTATTTTTTTCAAACTTCTTGTGTGTGTGTGCACACCCACATGTGCACCTGTGTTCAGTCCAGAGGACAACCTTGAGGCACACCATCCACCTTTTTTTGAGACAGGATCTCATATTGGCTTGGTGCTCTCAGTTTGTCACTTCCCAGAGATCCACCTGTCTCTTCCTCCCAGTACTAGGATCACACATGTGTGCTACCACACAAAGTTGTTTCCATGGGTTGCAGGGATTGAACTCAAATCCTCATGCTTGCAAGGCAAGCACTTTACCAACCGAGCCATCTCCCAGCCCAAGCAAAAGCAAAAAGATGGGCTTATAGCTCAGCAGTAGAGCACTTGCCTAGTGGGTTGAGGGCCTGGGTTTGATCCCTAATACTATAAAGTTAAAACAAGACCCCAAACCAGAAAAATGTCTTAAAATAAATAGGAATAACAGTTATAATAAAGCACATTTTCTAAGATTATTCTGTTAATATTGGTAATGTTAGATCCACAAACCTAATACTTAATGACACTTCAACCCAAGTTTCTAAAAAGTATTTTATCTATTTATTCATTCATTTACTTACTTATTTTCAAGCATGGAGAGATAGAGAGGAGAGAGAGAGAGAGAGAGGAAAGAGAGAGAGAAAAAGAGCCTCCAGCCACTGCAAACAAACCTCCAGATACATGCACCATTTTGTGCATCTGGCTTTACATGGGTGCTGGGGAATTGAACCTGGGTCATTAGGTTTTGCAGGCAAGCGTCTTAACCGCTGAGCCCTTTCTCCAGCCCTCAACCCAAATTTTGAAATAGCTCTTACAGGAGCAGGAAATTGGAAATGACCATCTTTGGCATATGCACAACCTATGTTCACCTGCAGTATCTCGTTTTCTGTCATTTGCTGCCAAATGTATAGCTGTCTTGTATTCTTCTTCATAGTAACTTGAATTCTGCCTCTTTATTTGAGTATCTACTTCTCACATAATAACAAATAATTGTGTAATATAACAAGTTACCAAGAGAAAATGGCCACATTCATATGCTACTAGTAATATTTTTTTACAATCACAGAAGAGTAATGAATGACTATGCTTGTCATAGATTTTCATCATCTAAACTGGGAGGCACATCCTGTCACGCATTGAGTATGGTTAGCATGCTTCCCCTCAGTGTCAAAGTCGCTTGAAGATAATTTTATTTACAATGGACAATTGATAGGAAGAATAAATAGTATTCTGGAATAGTATCTAAGGTCAGGCTTGTCACAATTGAATTGTGAATTAAATTATATCTTACCCTTAACTACTCATATTTTCCTTATAAATGTGGCCAAATCATTTTTTGGTTAAAAAAATAAGAAAAATTGCATATCACATGCACTTACACTACTAAGCAGATTTTCCATTATAAAAATTAGGAAAATTGGATACATGTGTTTCTGAAATATGATTCTTCAAAGGATCTAAATCTATTACTAATGCACAGATTTTGAAGAAATAAGAAGCAAGGCTTTGAGCAATCATTTTATTCAGTTTCTCTCTACTATTTTCTTGAACTCTCATTTTGAATTTAATAGAATTTTGCTGCATAATTTTATAATTCTCTAAGGAGTAAGAAACCAGAAGTTGTATATAAATTTCCCTGGATAAATTTATAATTTTACAAAGTAGGAAAGTAGAAGCATGTGTACCTGGTTAATATTTATAGAAGGCCAACTATGCTAGTCAAATTAGTGGTTATTAAGGAATTTAACAGGGACTTTAGAAAATACTTGATTTTGATTTTTTTCACCGAGGTCCTCAATTTTACCATTGTTGTTCAGTTTATCTTAAGGCTCTACACATTAAAAATAAGTGCTCATGGGCAAAACAATATTTTTAGCATTGAAAATTAGATAGTTTTCATTATTTTTGTACCTTGTTTACAGACAACAAACTTTGATAAGATTACTATGGAAAAGAATAGAAGATACAGATGAAAGACGGAAATATAAAGATGAGGCCTGGAGAGACTGCTCAGTGGTTAAAAGTGCTTGCTTCCAGAGCCTAATAGCCCAGGCTCAATTCCTCAGCCATTCACTTACAGCCCGAGTGCCATTCATTCACAGTGGCAAAAGTCCCTATTGTATGTATCTACACACACACATGCACACATATCAAAAAAAATAAATAAATAAAAGTAAATGCATTTTTTAAAAAAGAATAAAAATGAGACTATCTAATTGACGTATTTGAGCAGGTTCCAATTTTACATTTTGATTAGAATTGTTACAGATGATCAACAGAAAAGTATTTCTCTTGAGGTATGTGCATGATTGCTAACATGCAAAGAACATATCAACACATGTGTAATAGAATATAGTTAAATAGAACAGTGCTTGTAATTTTTAAAGAATGGTGGTGGTGGTGGTGGTGATGAAGATGATGATTGTAGTTTCTACTTATTATAACTTCAGTTTTAGCCAGGCATGGTGGCACACACCTTTAATCCCAGCTCTCGGGAGGCAGAAGTAGGAGCATTGTCCTGAGTTTAAGGCCACCCTGAGACTATAGCTTCAGCTTTAAAGCTAATTGTAAATGCTGGACATTAGGTTTATTCCATATTTTTTCCAAGTTTGCTAATTTTATCTGAATACATTCATGATCATTGTCAAGATTTTATTCAAGTGTACCAAAACTTTCAAGCAAAGCTATAACAAAAATTCAATTTTCCCCTCATAGACTACAGAACACCATCTAGCACTGAATGTTAACCCTAAAACTTCTCTTTGAGTAATTAAAAAAATATAAGCAGAAGTAAGGTGGTCAATCATTCACACTAAAACAATGTAGCCAGGACAACCTGACCTGCCTTTCTAACCAGTTCCCTAAGGTATCAGTCAACATTTTCTCCCGTGTCAGAAATTATTGTATTACCCAGTAAAATTCACTTCCCCTGATTTTTAAAATCTGAAAATATAAAAAGTTGTAAGCAATGTGTTTCAAAACTCTCCACTGAAACAGGCATTTCAATACATTCTTGATCATGAGGTCACATGTCATGTAAGATTGGGTTGGAACTACATATATTTATGCTTTAAGTTGCTCGTGTAGTTTCTGTAATATTTTAGTTTCTTACCATGGAGATAATTATTTCTTCTGCTTTGGCAGAAATAATACATTTAGAGTTATTTTTAAGTCTAAATTTTCCTTTACAGTTTCAAGTATTATTGGGTACCCTGTGAAAGTGGCAAAAATTAAACTCTGTTGAACAGGATCTCTTATGGGTACAACAGCCTCAAAGACACAATCTACATCAGTATTGTAAGAATCAAGAAATTACCACAAAATTCATCGACACTGCTCTGACATGAACCTCAAGGAAGGAGAATCAAGTTACCTGTCTTCCTTTTATTCCCTTCTTCCCATGCGTCCCAGGAACACCCTAGAAGACAGAAAAGTTCAAAGTAAGCATTTCTTGAATGAATGCATTAGATGCTACAGTTTTTTCCCGTGAATATAGCTATCAATGTAATCTCAAAACCAGAACTAAATTGTTCTGTAAACTAGTATGTTGCAGTAAAGCTTCAACACACTCATTTAGCTAAAGTAGCTCATTTCTTTCTCCAAAAATAGATTCCAGGTTTTATTCAGGAGTGCACCCCATCTAGACTTTCAAACGGGGTCCTGCTTTTTGCTGGTGATAACAGTTATTTGTGTAGAAGTATGTAGCACACTGCCAATAATTGCAAAGCAGACAAACAGGAATATATTATTTTCTACAGCAAAAACAGGATGCTCTTTTCTCTGTCTCATTGCCCCTTCCCCCACCCGGCTAGGATATAAATAAAGTTAATTTAACCCCTGCTCTGTCATCTTTCAATTTTACGAGAAACCAGTCTTCTGGCAAGGCACACAAAAGGATGTTCTCACTGTGCCCAACAAAGGTCATGCTGTTCCTAGACGCCACCAAACCTTTGGATTTCTGACCACGTAAGAAGCTAGTGTGGTAGAATACTTTAACACCCAAGCTTTGGAGCCTGTGACCAGACTGTACACCTGCATATGGCCAAGGGAAAGTGACTTTCTCTGTATATGCCTTGTTTTCTTTTTATAAATATTTATTTATTTACTTAGTAGAGAGGGAAGGAGAGTGGTGGGGTAGGGGAGAAAGAGAAAGAGAATGAATGGGAATACCAAGGCCTGTGGCCACTGTAAATCAACTCCAGATGCACAAGCCACTTTGTGCATCTGCAGGTGGATACTGGGGAATTGAACCCAGGTTATCAGGCTTTGCAAGCAAATGCCCTTAACCACTGAACAATCTCTACAGTTCATATGTAGAGATTTCTTAATCAATACTGAGAATAATAACAGTACCATGAATGTTGTGAGGATTACAGAAGTTAAACTACGTAAATGTCTCCATGGTGACCTTCATGTTGATAACTGTATGGTATTGCAGTCATGATCACTGTCCTCAATATTTCACCATTTGAAGCCAAATTGAGTTGGAGTTGTCTATTAATGGCTGCCTGAAGCACCCTCTGTGATATGGTGATCGCTTGAGACTAACAGTCCTCATCGACTCAGAAATCTACAGCCTGGTACAGGGACACAGGGACATTCCCAGCTCTCAGGAGGTGGAGGCAGGAGCATGGCTTGAACTCTGGTGCTTGCTACATCGATAGCATGAAGATTAAGGGACTTCATTGCGGTTAGTGATGGCCTATGTCACTGTTGGAAGAAACAACTTGCTGGCACATTTAAACTCTCTGAATATCCCCTCTCTGCAGGGCTATGTACAACTAATTTCATGAAAGTGTGATTTGATTCACTCAAAAAATTACATATGTGAACAATACATTTAGAAAACAATGGCATGGCTCATTTTTCATTTGCAAAAATCACTTTCTAGTAATAAAAATTTTAGCCCAAACTGTATTCTTATACTGATGGAAATGATGGCTTAAGTGTCTATGCTCTCTAACTTCAAACTTTGTAACAATGTACTAATATTCAATTTTATTTTTGCTCACAGTATAAGTGAATAAATGCAGGTAAACGTTGTTAGATAACATATAACACTAATTATGGTGAGACCGCATTGCCAGACCTTAGTATCTGATTAATCATTTTAAGTATAACAAATCATTACGTGAAGGCTCATCTGTATTCATAAATATGTTCATTTATGAGCATCTGTGTCCCATGATTAGATTAAAGAAAATCTCCTGAGAGAGAGAGAGTCCTTATTGCATGTTACACTGCAAAACACATGACCTGCCAAGAATTTATGTTCAAATTGAAATTAATGGATTATGAAGTAAGAATTTCAACATTTTAATATTTTAGCACATATAAAAATTTAAAATATTTAACCATATATGTTTATATCATGTTACTTACAAAAATTTCAGTTAAGTTTTAGGAAAGTCTAATTATATTTCTAGCAGGTGAGTTCTCTTAAACTTTAATTGCTCACACAATAAGATATCTGAAGAAATGATCTCTACTTACATTACCATACGGAGACCATTTCAGAAGTAATATCTTATAGAAGTAACCTTACCCTTTGTCCTTCAGGTCCAGGTTGTCCTGCTTCTCCAGGAGGGCCGATAAAACCCTTAAAGTGACAAATCATCTACATTATCTCACTTGAATATCCACCTCATAGATAATTCTAAGTAGACATGCCTAAAATGTTATATATATATATATATATGTGTGTGTATATACATATATATGTATATATATACAATTTTAAAATTCAAAAGTAATAATAACTTCCCCTCATGTTTTTACTTCTCTTTAAAAGTTACAAAACAATCTTTCATGATGAAAACAAACATAGCAGCTAATAGAAACCAACAAGACCTTCACTGAATGTTATAGTGGTCAAAAAATATACAGAATGTGCGTATGATTTATTAAAATGTAAGCCAGACAGGAGGTATGAAAAGACTACAAGAAGTATAGAAAGGGGGAGGAGGAGATGTCCCACGGGGTAAAGACCAAGAAGTGATCTGAGTTTGGATATTCAGCACCCATAAAACTGAGCATGGTGGGCACACCTGTAATCCTAGTGCTGGGGAGGTAGAGATAGGAGAGTCCTTAGGGCCTACTGGTTAAGTAGTCTCCAGGCTCAGTAAGAACCCTACCTCATAAAATATGATGGACAAAAACTGATAAAGACATCTGATGTTGACCTCTGGATTCTGCATGTGTACATAAGTACCTGCATGCATGTGTGCTCATATGAAATACACATACACACACCATGTACATATGCAAATAAAAAGGCAGTAGAAGATCCCTTCTGGTGTGTTAGGGATGTCCCTGAGATAACTCTAAAGAAAGTGAAATCTTCCTCAGCCAAGACTTGGGAAAGTCCACTTCAAGAACAACAATTACAGCTAGTTAATAATGATCACAACCAGAATAATAGTTTTTCTTTGATAAGATGATCTGAGCTAGCAAAAAAAAAAATTAGTTACTTCTCTTTCCCTCCCGCCCTCTCACTTCCACCTGGTGCTGCTGGAGGATTGAGTTATAATATCTCAAACTGTCTCACTAAACACAGAGAGTAAATCTGACATCTATGATTTCAGCAAATGCTTTTTCAACTTGATTGTCCAAACCTAAAACACAACACATAAGAGTTATAACTTAGGAAATACTTTTTGATACAAAAGAGGAATAAAAAATGAATATACAAAGTAGTATGAGAAACTAAAATACGTCACTGATGCAAAAAGAGAAAACAAGTCCAAATATGCTCTGTAGTGTCAAGTATATTTTGCATGCATGTATTAGGCAATTAGTTAATGCCCATAAGAAACTCTCAAATTTAAATAATTGTTGGCTCTGAGTAGTTAGTCCCCACCCTATGCTAGTCACTGGACTTTGAGGATGAGAATCTCATTCAATCTTCACAGTGAAAGTGATTTAAGTGAAAGTCAAAATCATCATTTCCATTGCACAGGAAAGATGAATCCCAGATCAGTGATATCTAAAGGCACAGTGCCAGTAAAAATGGGTCATAGAACCATGGTAGGCCTATCTACCTCTATAGCTCATGTTCTCCAAGTTTCTTCTTGCTTCCTAAGTCTAAATCAGCCTGTAATTTAGTGTAGTTTCTCAAAAAAAAAAAAAAAAAAAAAGAGCCATGACTATGATGGTTAGGTTTAGTTGTCAACTTGATCTTTTTAATTATCTTGGGTGGGTCTCTGAGGATGTTTACAGGAAGGCAGCCTCTCAGTAGGGGGCAGGATATAAGGAAGCTCAAGGGAGCTAGAAATTAATATCCCTTCCTGTGTGGACAGTGCAGGAAGGAAATTCCAGAGACTCAGAAAGACATTAAGTCTGGGAAAGGGTTAGACCTCTGCCCTAAGGCTATATAAGGGGGAAGGAGATTTCTCTCCCTAGCTTTCCTGCATGTTTGCTATTGTATGTGTGGTCTGGTGATGGGTTTCTCTCTCTGCTTAGACCTGTGAAAGGGGGTCATCTTCTTTTATTGTTATGGAACTTCCCATGGATCTGTAGTTTCAATAAATTCTTTCTTTCCATAACTGTGCCTGGTTTGGAGATTCATCCCAGCGGCATGTGGCTGACACTGGCTTTTACCCATCATATTTTTACTTAATGCAGGGATCATCAAGACTAGAGCGAGTGTGGCTTCCTTCGAGATCTAGCCAGTGGTGATGGCTAAAGCTCAGTCTCTTATCTTGTTCTTTCCTTATCCAGAAAATAGGATGATATACTTGTTCTCCTACTTCTACAGGACTGATGATAAAGTAAAGAAAATACAGGCAGAAGTTGAATTAAAAGAATATATTTGCATATGTTTTGCATATGCTGCTTAAATAACTGACATATTTATTTCTATTTTGATAATGAAAGGCATAAATATAGGTTCCTAGAGCCATAAAAGTGAAGATAGCAAATGTATTCTTTTCAGACTAAATTTATATAACATTTAATGTTCCTAAAAGTATAAAAATGCTAAGAACTTGGTATATTTCATTCTACTTTTATGCAAACATATTTAAAAAATTGCTGAAAATGATGACTTACACGTACACCTTTAGGACCCGGATTGCCTTCTGGTCCAGCTAAACCCTAAAATTAACAAAGGATATTGTCACCATGCTACAGTACTTTTAAAGAGTTAACAAATAGGTTAAAAATATAAAGAGGCATCACATTCAGAATCTACAAAAGTATTTTCAGAAATATAAAAAGGTATTTTCAAAATTCAAAATGTCCTGTACCTAAGGAACATTACAAATGTTCAGAGAATTTTAAAATTCCAGAACAAAAGAGACACATCAGAGAATGTAAACACAAATATATTTCAGTCATCCAAACACAGCCTATTAACAGATATTGTCAGGCACAGCAAACTTTAAAAATTAACTTCTTTCTCATTAGAAACTTACCTATATAATTAGAAAACATTCTAAAGTTATTCTATAAAATATTTTGGTAATTTTTAAAGAAATGAATATATTTTAAACTTCACTGTCCATATGCTAAAGTATTGGTATTTTATTTTCCTGTCAACATATATCATCATTTCATAGTCAGAATATAATGTACTCTGGCCATTTGTAAATGCCTAGAAATGATATTTTGCTAACAATAGATTCATTTTTGGTTTTTTATTTCTCTTATTCTTTTTTTTATTATTTCTCTTATTCTTGAGGAGAGAGAATATGGATAAATTTTGCATTCTACATTTGATTATCCATTTGAGGAATAATCATTTCCTGGAAACCCAGGATGGGAAACTTTCCCACTAGTCTGTATGAAGTAATTAGAGAAGGAAATAAGAAGAAAATGACACATGAAATTTCTAGAATGAATTTTAAAACTTATTCAGGAAACTGAATTCCATTCAGATGAAAGTGTCTGAAAGTGGTCGAAGTAGGACGGCTGATCTCCCAAGTTCTTACAATGTGTCACTTACAGAGTGCTTACTATAGAATCTTTAACATGTCCATGGCAATAGTGTAAAGTCAACGTGGGGCTGTTTTAAGATTATTATTCAACTCTTGGACATTTGAACTGTGAAAGTTCCATTGCATATGACCCTAAACATGGAACTCCCATTTCAAACAAAACTTTCTGTAGTACATTTTTTTGGATGAATATTTACAACTTAAATTTAAAAATTATTTCTCTGAGTAATCCACCACTTAATAAAACTAAAGCAACTATAATTTGAATATAAATTCTCAATATCAGAACATGAAACATATGAACAAAGAAGAGAACTGTAAATATAGTTACTGCACCTGCCTGCCAGGGTAACCAGGTGAGCCAATATTACCAGCGAATCCTGGAAACCCCTGAAATGAAAATAAATAACACAATAGAACACATCTAGAGAAAACTCAAAGAAACAAATTTAGTGTATTTATAATTCCCAAAATCGGAAAGAATTTTTCCTATAAAATTACTAAGCCCTGCATATTTTACTCCATATTGAAATCATTATTTGAAGGAAAATGAAACATCTACAAATAAAAACAAATAAATCTGTTAGACGAGGGCCCTAAGTGAGATGTTGACCATGAATAATGTCAAATCTAGGGGTTCAAAATTCATAGCTACCTATCTAATGTATACACAGGTATGTATGTCTACGTTCCGCTATACTAGCATGGGAGCAACAAGGGGGCTTTCAGCAGAGTCTTTATAAAGGCAAAGCAAATGACCAGCCACACCCTGAAGTCACCTAGACAATCACAGAATCTCAAAACAAACAAACCACCATGGCTGAGTTTGTGCTGCACTTAAAAATGGATTATAAAAAGGTATGCTCGCTTGAGTAATTGGGGGTCAGTAAATTAGGAAATCTGCTCCAATGTCATGCGTCACCCAAAACATTGAAACGTTTCGATATAGTTGGTCAGACTTGAGAATCCCAGCACTGCTCTTATGGGCCTTCTCTATATAATCTCAGGTTTCTCCCTAGCAAAAGAGAATAATCATAACAAAACCATGAGACTATCATGTGGAGAAAATAGAATACCATAAAGGAGTGTCTTTCAAAGTAGAGATGTGGACATAACTACAACACGTTACTGAGCATTTAATTAGTTAACACATGTAAGTTATTAAATAGTTCTACAGTGAGTTGTAGTTACAGTAGTCCTATGATTAATAGAGGCTCACACAGCTCTTCGGCCTAGAATGCACACAGATGCCATAAATGACTTTACAAATGCTTGCAGGCCAAGTTATTTACAAAGTTTCCAGAACGAAATGTCTTTCTGAAAATCAGTTGTGTTCCTCTTATAATGTCCACAGTGTTTTCACGAATAAAATGAAAAATTATTTTAGTTGTTCCTCAAAGTTAAAAATTTTGACTTCTTTTTTCCAAGAAATAAATAGGACAGAACACATGAATTGATTCCAAAATATATTGTCCAATCTTTAAAACTGATTTTTTGACCTTTCCGAAGAGTTTCTCAATCTTAGTAATAACCTATATGCAATCAGAACTAGTTAATTGCACATTAGTGAGAAAACTGGTCAAGTCAATTTTTCACTGACTTGTGAAGCATCAGGTTTCCTTCATCAGAATCCACACATTTCTGCCCAAGTAGTATTCTAGGGATTTCTTTTTTTCCCAAGAGGCTAATTCCTACCACCCTTCTCCCATTTTTTTTCTACTTAAATGCTCGTATGCTTTGTAGCACTTAGCTGATCTCCAGGAAGCCAGATCTGTGCCTGTTACAAACACAAACACTGTTTCGTGTGCAATTTATTGATTAGTAATCATGAAAAAAAATGTGCCTTGGGGCCTGAGTTGAACACAACTGTCCCACTTACTATGAATTAACGAGAAATTTAGTATTGTTTCTGAACCTGCTTATTTTTCTTGGGACCAATAACTTTTCTTCCCTGAGTTGTCATTAGGGCTTCCCAAGACACTTTGCTAATTCATTAATAGTGGCATCCATGGTCTCAGTCAGGTTCTAACTCCTACCTTTATGTTTTATTCATACTGACTTAGTATGCCTTGTATTGAACATTAGCGATATGACTCTATTTTCTCCTATGACATAGCTATGACATGGTAAGAGAGAAAAGCAACTAGATGATCAAAAATCAAATATTCTGAACTACTTTAACTTTTCAGTAGTGTGTATTATATTATGGATGACAATATATGCCACATTCTGACTTGAATTGTTATTAACTTTTATGCATTTCCTGATGGAACAGTCAGACCACTATAATTTAGGAATTAGGGAACATAAAAGTCATAAATAATGTACAAAAAGTCAGGTGTGTGCTTGGGTATGTGTGTTTTCTGGAAAAGGGTCTGAAACATTTATAAGATTCTTAAACGGACCTGTGAATCACAGAACTTTAAGAACTACTGTACTAAAACATGTTGGGTAAACAGAGAACATGAATAAGAATGAAATATTACCAGCAAATATTTTTAAAGAAATGCATATCTAATCTATTAAAAGTTTTTATTTTTTCACAAAACAATGAAAATCACTGAGAAGAAAATCTAGAAAGGCAAGAAAAAAATAATTTCCCAATAGAATTCCTTAATACGTGTCTTTTTTCACTTTCTTATACAGAAAGTATTTACTTGTTCACCACGGAGTCCTGGGAGCCCTGGGTGTCCTTTGAGACCCTGCAAGGAAATAAGTGAATATATGCTATAAAAAGTAAACTTACAGGAGTCAAATAACATAGGTTCTAAGTTACCTCTACCCACCCCCTTACTGCCAGACAGAACCCAGGGTCTTGTGTATGCTACAAGCCTTCTACCACTAAGCTAAATCCCCAGCCTTAAATTGCCTTTTAATGACCACTTTTAAGTTCCTGCATCAATACAAATTTTTTTCATATTTAGTTCTTATTAAATTCAACCTTTTGGCTTGAATAAGAGCTTAATTTCTTTTAAACAGTAAACAATTTTGATTTAACTCTTAATTAATATTTTTAATTTTGCTTGATTTGTTATTATGTAGCCTTGAACTAAATAAAGAATAAACAAAGCACCATGTCTTTTACAAAAGGATCCCATCCAGCATGGGATCTGCTGAGCTTACTAAAGCTTCTTAAAAGTGGGCTTTAGTTCAGTAACGTTGAGACAGAATGTTTTCAGACATAATCTGTTTGTAATTATTGAAAAGCTGGACCATATCCAGTCAGTTTCTCTAATCCAATCACCACCATGAAAATTCATGAATGAACTAACTCAAATGAAAGAAGCTGCTCACAGATTCATCAAGAGGATCCTATAAAGAGACTTAAGAAATGAGCAGCCAAAATCTTCTCTAAGTAATAGAACTGAAATACTAATCTCTCATTAGCTTCCAAAGTTATAGATGATATAAAACAGATTATATCCTTCTTGTCTAGAAAGGTTTTCCATGAACAAAATGAAAGAAGTTGAAAGAGAGAAATACTTTAGAAATGTTTTTGTACAGTTCTCATCAGCCATTAGAAATTTACTGTTTTCAGCTATTTTGGTGCATAAAAGAGCAAAAAAAAATCTGCCTTTTAAAGAACCTGATATAATTTTAAGCAAAATATAATTCAAATAGTAAAATAAGTTAGAGTTGTCAAATATGAAAAAAAGTCCTATCAATGTTCTACAAACAAGACGAATTTTTAGGGTTTCATAAGATAGTCTAATGGGCTGATTCAGGGTTAATCAATAAAGGCTTACAACAAAAGACAAAAAGAAAACAAAGAAATGATTTCCGGAGCTTTTGAGGCATTGAACGCATAGTAAAATGTTTAGAGTGATCTCTTGGGCAATGCTATGGTTTGTATATAGTATGTCCCTGACAAAACAGCAGAAATTTCATTCCTAGTGTAACAGTGCTGAGGGATGGCGGGACTCTAAGGGTGGTTAGGCCCCTTAGGAGGTCAATGCTTTTCTTGTAGGAGTGAGTTCTCCCTCTCATGGGAATGGCTTGGCTTCCCTCATGACAAGTCTTTGTCAATGCTACCCCTTGTGTTATGTATCTTTCACCTGGAGTCCTTTGCCCTTCTGTTTCCCGGCACAGGTGGGAATGAAAACGAGACCCTCACCAGGAGCAGGAGACACAAGTACCATGCTCTTGGACTTGCCAGCCTCCAGAACACTGAGACTAGATAAACCTCTTTCCTTTGAAAATTCTCCTATCTCAGGTATTGTCACAAAACAAGAGCAAGAGAATACTGAAAGAAAAAGAGTTTGAAGACAAAGAATTTTGTGTTTCATGGAAAAGTAGAGGGAAGAGAAAAAGACCTCCACTCCAGGGTAAGGATTGAGTGAGCTTCACTGAGCTACTGTGCACTGCTACATACCAAGTCACCACTTCCAGATATCAGAGTTGTTATAACAATCCTAGGAAGTAGGTATTGTCTCCATTTTTACAGATGCAGAAAGATACAGACTTGACCAAAAGCATGGAGGATCATATTGCTTTAATAGATACGTCAAGAATTGAGTAATCCTTCTAGTTAGGGTACATGTCTCCACTTCTTCTCAGATACAACCTATCTTCACTTTCATTACTGTGATCATACTCATTAACAAAAATGTATAGCTCCTAAGTCATGTTGTTAAGGAAGTTACATGCTTATTATATCTAATCAGATGTAATATATAGCTTTTCATTCAATTTTAAGCTGGGGTGATGAAGTAGTAGGTTATAGCATTTGTGCTCAAGAGTGAGGACCTGAGTTTGATCCCTAGCATCTACATAAAAACCCTGTCATGGTCACATGTGCCTGTAATCCCAGTTCTGAGTGGAACAGAGCCACGAGGGCCATTGGAGCTCCCTGGTCAGACAGTCTTAACAGAAAAATGGAAAGTTCCAGGTCCAGCTCCCAGAAGGCAGCCTGTGCAATGCCTCAAGGTGTTGCATGAGCTGCCAGGGGAACCAGACCAACAATATTCCAAGAAAGCAGGGGACATCCTCAAGCTACACCAATGGATGGCCTGAGAATGCAGAACACACTGCTATATGGCACAGAGAAGCAAGACAAGAAGTGCCCATATGTGCAATAGTGGTGATCAATCTAGGTGGGTAATCTACAGCTGGATAATTGGCTATGAGCTCCGCTCAGTGGCAGGGAACCCTTGACTGATACAGGGATCTAAGGCAACCTTGAATGGAGACCAAGAACGGATCTCCAAAGGGAAGTCCTCACTGACCATAGGTCTTCAGAAAGGCTACACCCTCCAAATTCTTATCAAACTACCAATATTTGTCTCAACCAATAATGATTTCACTCTCCGCTGGAAACTGTTTGTATTTTTCAGAAATCAACAAGAACTGTGGACAACTGAACTCCACCAAGTGGACCTGAGTTGATGGGGGCACCCAAGCAGGAGATGAACCACCTCTAACTCTCCATTTAGGGCCCTAACACAACCTCTAAGGAAGTGGGGTGGTGAGCAAAAGAGCTATTCTCACAGCAAGGCAGAGATCCTAGGGAAGGATAATGGAGAGAGGCACCAACGGTGCCCAAATTAGTCCAAAACACAAATCCAGAGACTCTTAAGAACCTAATAGGGGCTGGAGAGATGGCTCAGCTGTTAAGGCACTTGCCCCCAGTGCCTAAGGCCCTGGGTTCAACTCCCCAATGTCCACATAAGCCAGACCCACAAGGTGGCGCTCTCTCTCTGCTTGAAAATGAATAAAATATTTTTAAAAAAGAACCTAATAACTATGCAAAATTTAAACTCACCCACCATGACTCAGGGAAATTTGTGGAAGAGGAGGTGGAAAGAATGTAAGAGTCATGGGGGGAGAATATCTAATGCATAAAAGGGAATGCCATCTGGTTTCAACAGTTTTCTCTAATAATTTATGATACTGAGCATATTGTTTTGTTAGTATATATAATTTTATTCCAATAAAAACATTTTTAAAAAGTTCCAGGTACACTGAGAGACTCTGTCTCAGAGAAATAAGGTGGAAGAGCCATAGAGGAGGTTATCTTCCTCTGACCTCCTATATATACATATGGGGCATGAACATCGAACCCACAGTAGACACATGAAAGTAAATAATTAAGTAAATAAAAACAATTTAAAAACATCAGCAACTAAAAACATAAATGGTTTTTCTCTGATGGAAATACTAAAAAGAATGAGGCAAAAACAGTCCTCAAGGAATGCAAGTAGGAAAATTTATAGCTGTTTCTAAACAGATTAAAACCATACTCCAAGACACTAAAGAATTGTCCCAGTTTGGTTGTGATGTAAAATCGCCTCAAAAGGAATTCTAATAATAAAATAGAACGTAAAAGTCCAATTTTTATATAGACTTTAATATTTCTTTAAATAATCTGATCCCTAGCAATTAGCATCAAGAAGCGACCGTGTATAACAAAGCTATCTATGAGACTAATTCTCAAAATGATGCCACACGGCAGATATGTCTGAAGACACAGACATTTCTAAAAATAATGATGGAAACTAAAATACTTTAAGCCAAATTAACTGATTGCTAATGTTGGATTTTCAATTTTCACCTGAGCCAGACTGAAGAAAATGTATGGATGCATGAAAGTTTTCAGTCCTCACACTGACCCCATTTTGGCAATCACTGGCTTCCTTATGGGGGAATTCAGCCCTGTTCTCAACTTGCCCTGCATCTGCAGGAAAGGCCGAGGGCAGAGATAACAGTGCTCACAGCACAGCCTCTAAGTAGGACCATTCGCATTAGATCTTCAGCACCACGTTGGATAGGGAGCCAAGCCAAGGTAAAACAGCTCTGCAGACTTTTACAAGAATGATGGGCCAGTGAGAGATGATCTGTACACTTAGTTATGGAAGAGAAGAAATCACCTTTTCTCCTTAGACACTGATTTCTTGCCAACCTCAGTTCTTCTGCTATTTTTCCCATAGACATTTGGTATCATTAGAGCTTCTAGTACTGTCCTTGCTTAAACGGCTTGTGAAAAGTTGCATTCTCTCTGAACGTGTCTAAAAATCACGATAGACACAGTAGTTCTTTTTGCCTTTCCAACTTTATGTAGACTTTTTTTCTAGGTGTATCATTTATGATAGACTTTTTTAAATAATTAAAATTATTCTAGTAAAATAAGTATATAAATTTATCATTATTATTAAAGCAGCAGTAATTTTTTTCAGTATTCACAAATATCATCCATCTATTATAAAATAGTCTTTGAAAACAATGTTTGCTTCTTTCACAATGGCCGAGCTGAGCTTTCGTGCTAAGATGTGTTTAACTGCTCACATCTGGCTTCTCCTCTTGAACCTAGAAAAAGGGTTTCAGCTGATTACACTGCTGATGCTCTTACAAGGGCAAACTAGCAAGCTTCCAATTTTAATATAGCAACTGATCAGTTATTTATAAAGCAATTTTAAAATCCATCTTGAATCCAAGCTTGGAATTACAACTCTTGTCTTCTATCCAACTCAGCCTGCACTCTGGATTCAATTTATTTGCCTCTTGGCAAAAATTAGACAGTGGGAAGTGGAACTATACTTTAGTTCCTAGGAAAATAAGAGTTACATGAAGGTGGTTAAGTTGAGGCAATGTAACCAGTCAACCTGAGGGACACATATGGCTTGTTAAAGACATTAATATTGCTTATGAGTTAAGCTAACAGGGAGACAGGAAGAAGCAAAGAATATAATCCTATTAAAGACTGAGCAAGATACTGTCATTGACTTGCTTTATTATTTCTATGTCAATATTACTTATATTTTTTCAAAACTTTTTGTACTAGTCTCTGCTTATTTTTCTCAAAAGTTTTGTGAGTTGCTAGTATGTTCCCCACAATGCTCATGCAGTCATCTTAGTTTTAAATACCACTCCACTTTGGTTTTTCACTACGTAGTCTCAGGGTGGCCTCAAACTCATGGAGATCCTCCTACCTCTGCTTCCTGTTCTGGAATGAAAGGCGTGTGGATGCCACCACGCCTGGCCCACTCTGGTTTAAAGTAGAAGAATTTTAAGATGTCCAGATATTTCTCAAAGAAAGAATTATGAAGTCATTTATTATCTGCCGTCCAAAATTATATTTATTCCCTTGACTTTCATAAAAAAAATCTTACTTCTTTTTGCATACATTCTGGAGATGGAAATACTGGAAAACGATATTCTAACAAACATTGGCTAAATAATGAACTAATTCATAGGCAATATGGTGCAAAACGATTAATAACAGAGTCATTGTTGGCAAACAGGCCTGGATTAAGTCCTAATTCAAACGGTAAATAGTTGTGTGGCATCGGATAATGATTTAGCCCAGTGAACTTATTTATGATGTACTGAACATAACGTCCTTCTTCATGGTTTGTTTAAGTGTTCAGCAGAAAAGAATACTGTACATAATAAAATAGCTACATTTTTTATTTTTGGTTTTTTGAAGTTGGGTCTTGCTCTAGCCCAGGCTGACCTGGAACTCACAGCGATCCTCTTATTTCATCCTCCTGAGTGCTGAGATTATAGGCATGAGCCACCATGCCTGGCCAGCTACTTTTTGTTTATTATTTACAAGCAGAGAGAGAGAGAGAGAAGAGAGACAGACAGAGAGAATGGGTGTGTCAGGGCCTCCAGCAACTGCAAACAAACTCCAGAAGCATGTGCTTCTTTTTTGTATCTGGCTTTATGTGGGTACTGGGGAATCCGACTTGAGTCATTAGGCTTTGCAGGCACTGAACTATGTCTCCAGCCCCAGTAGCTACTTTTAATATTAGTGATGATACCATAATAATTTATAACATCGCTTAACTGGAAAAGACACAAAACTACTACATATTACTCAAAATTCAAGTAAAATCTTTGCAGCTGGTAGTGAACAAATGCAGGAAGCAGCACAAAGTCAGTATCAGAAAGTTTTCTGCTTTATTCCTACTATTGCTCTTTAATTTAAAAAATATTTATTTGAGAAAGAGAAAATGAGAGAGCAAGAAAGAGAGAAGATGTATGGGTATGGGAATACCAGGGCCCCTTGCTGCTGCTAATGACCTCCAAATACATGCAGCACTCTGTTCATCTGATTTTACATGGATACTGGGGAATCAAACCTGGGGCCACCAGGATTTGCAAGCAAGAACTGTAAGAGCTGAGCCAACTCTCCAACCCTAGAGCCTGCAATTCTCTTAGCATCTCTGGGTGTACATTGGTATTCTCCCTTCCACAACAAGTGACTTGAGTTTTATCGGGATGTTAGATTTCATCTACGCTTTGAAGAAGAACAGTAAGAATTAAGGACCTCAGATATAGCTAATACGAGGTTCTCCTTGCACGGCTCCTGGTTGTAGGAAGCAACTACTAAGAACCAAATTAACTAATGGTACCAAATTTGTTAAGTTGATCAAAAAGGTCATAATTTATCTTCTTTTAGTAAATACGACTTTAAAGTTAAAGTAACATGTGCCAGTGATCAAATCAAAATCTTATTTTTTTCCCCTGTAATGATATTTCTTTACTGAAATCATGTGTTAAATAAACTCCTCCTCACAAAGTCAACTCACTTACCTACTATATCCCTTCCTGGGTCTATAGATATCAGGGGTCAAGCCTTGAGAGTGTGGCATGCTACAAGAGCCCCTGTGTTTGATGCTATATGTCAGGGTAGTTGTCAGAGAGGCGTATGGGTAACTAGGGGCATGTTGGGTAGCACTGCAGAGATTTATAACTGAATATCAAAACTCATCCTGCTATAAAAGATCACTCTGAAGTTCGTGCGTCCAGGAGTGCAACCAACAACCTCAAGGTAATCTAAGCACATTTGAACGACTATACCATGAGGAGCGAAGATCATCAAATAATCATGTATATGAAGAGAAAAATAAGACCGAAGCCTTTTTCATCATTATGGTGGTTTGACTCAGGTGACTCCCATAAACTTAAGTTTTCTGAATGCTAAGTCCACACCTGGTGCATTTTGGGAATTGGAGTCTCCTGGAGGCAGTGTATTGTTGGGGGCTGGCTTATGGGTGTTAAAGCCAGCTTCCCCTTGCCAGTATTTGGCACACTCTTCTGCTGCTGTTGTCCACATGGTGTTGGCCAGGAGGTGATGACCAGCCTCTGCTCATGCCATCATTTTTCCTGCCATCATGGAGCTTCCCCTCAAGTCTGTAAGCCAAAATAATCCCTTCCCTCCACAAGCTGCTTCTGATGGAATGTTTGTTGCAGCAAGGAGATGTTAACTACAACAATCATCTTACAATTCATGGCTTTAACAGAAGGAAATAATAGAAGGTCAGGATTCTTTCCTAAACCATGGATGTAGCTGACAGTTAAGATTTATTTGAGGGCTGAACCGTTGTCTGATATCTAAGCCTGTATTACCTGCATTATATCACTCCATTGTTCCCAAATTTCACTAGGAAGTTGGAAATATTGCCTCCATAATGTATAGATAAGATAAAGGAGACTTAAGGAAGGTTAATCAACCTACTGACAGAAGTAAGTCACAGGATGGAAGCTCGGGGTACTTGGCATTGCCCCTTCTTATCTCTGATTCCTGGCTTCATGAGGTGACCAGCTTTGCTGCTTCCTGACATCATGCTTTCCCTCATTAAAGCCCAGAAACAGCTGAGACAGCGGACCATGGACTGAATCTTGGAAACTGTGAGCCAAAATAAAGACTTTCTCCTTTTAAATTGCTTCTCTCAGGTACTTTGCACAGCAACCGAGTCTTGCTTACACACCACTCTGCAAATACTACATTTGCAGATACATCATATCAGAGATAATTATTCCTGTTAAACAAAGCTCTTTTGAAAATCCAACATGACCAAGTGAATCTCTATTCACGTACACGTGAATGTTAAAAGGTGACTTCAAGTTCTCAGAAGTCACCGCCTTAATACACTTTAAATGGGGAGAGCATCAATATCCTGTCAGTGTCTCTGTCTTCTGCATGTGAATATTGTCTCCATCATTAACTGGAGGGTCTTTTGCTATTTCTGAGATCCTGCCCTTTATAAGCATTAATCTTTTGGATATTACACTGATGTTATTAGTTTAATTTTCTTTTGCTGAGCAAAACATTGGTTTGAGGGTCAACTTCAAGATTAGTTTGTAATAGTTACCAGCCCCAAGATCACCATCTGATACTCAGTTTTTGTAAAGTAACACTACATCTTACCTTTTCACCTTGCAAACCAGGGGGTCCCACTAATCCGGAAAGGCCTAAATCACCCTGGAAATGAACACAGAAGTTTAATGTTATGAAAGAAAATGTTTTCAAAGCTTTTAATTTGGGACATGAAGCCATTACTACATCCATTTCTGATCTTTCCCATCTGACTCAAGTTCTACCTTATGTTTCAGTCTTATCCAGCCTTCTTTTAAGCAATTACAAGCCCTTTTTCTGAAGGCTCCTAACCACCTCAAACTGCATGAAACACCAGGCATTTTCCTATCTTCATTTTTCTATGTTGTTCTTTGCTTAAGAAATGCCCTTACCAAATTATCAATTAAAAGATCCAAAGGAGTTTCTTTAAGAAAATTCTACCAGCCTGTGCTAGGCACCTCCCCTTTTGGGCAAAGATCTGAGATGAGTGGATCTCCCCCCTAAGGACATCAAGGACCATGGGGAGTCATATTTGGTTCGTTGGATGCCCCAGAGAAGGGACACCTCCACTTCCAGGACTGCGCTGGGGCCTTCCCTTACGTGATGCCCCCAGCTGAGAAAGTTAATGGTTTAAGAAAAATTTACCCATTAGGGTCAACTTCCTCCCAACCTTATCTACTAAACTTATTTTGAAAAGAAGGTACAAGTATTTTTGTCCTTGTTGTTGGATTGAAGTTTAATCATCTGCAATAAATCCTCTGGGAGTATAAAGAAGGACAATTCAATTTAATATAAATACAATTCCTAAGAATTCTTTGATTTTTCCATTTCAGAAATATGCCTTTTGAGCTGAGCTTAATGACTCAGTCCTGTAATCTTAGCTGCTTTGGAGGCAAAGGTAGGAGGAGCATAGGTTTAAGGTCTACTTGAACTTCTGTGTTTCAAAATGAAAAGTAAATAGAGGGCAGTGACGTAGCTCTTGAATAGAGAGCTTGCAGAGCATGTGAATCGCCCTAAGCTCACTTTCCAGTAATGGGATAAAAAAATACATTTTTCAAGTTTAAACTTGGATCTCACTTGAACCCAATGGCAACATGCTATTAAAATTTCCATCTTACTGCATTTCTCTTACATAATATTAACCTCAGTATATGAATAACTAAAAAAGTAAAAGAGATTTCTAGTCTTTCAAGCTTCTACTCCCATATTGAGTAACCCTATATTTTGTATAAAGAAACCACGGGAAAAGATAAAAACCAATCATTTGATATAAAATGTTTATGTTTAATCTTCAGGCTTTACTTTTAAAAAAAAACGAACAGAGCGGGCCTCTAATTCTAACTTTAAATGTGAAAGTAAATATACTATGTTTAGGGATTTTAAAAGATGGCATTTATATTTCTCAGATTTCAGGATATTATTACTTGTGATGATGAGGGGGGTCAGTGAAGACACGATGCTTCTGAAATATCTGTCCATTCCCTTTCTAGGGTTTTTAGACCCTGGGAACTCAGTCCCACAACAGAATAAAATTCCTAAAATTTTACATCAATATTTTTAGGATTTACTTATAGAAGATTTATCTGTCAGTTCCTGCTAAGAAATTGAAGTTTATAAGAACTTCTTTAAGCAAATTACAAGACCAGATTTTAAGCCAGAATTGTTCAGGAATTCTTAATCAGGGAATATATACCACTTAAACAAAAGCATGTAATAATTGTATCATATTTATCAAGTGTTTGTCTTAGTAGGGAGTCCCAGTGTCCTCTTGAAGACCTCATTAGTATGGCAGCAGAGGCCTGATTCACAGGAGCCTAAAAATGATACGATCGGAACTATAGAGAGAGAGAGATCTTATCTCCAAAAGCCAAAACAAAATAAAACAATAAAAGGTCGATTTTTACTTATTCTTAAGAGAAAGCAGCATCTTACTCCCAATAAGGAATTGGTTGCCAACTTTAAAACATTCATTTTAACCAAATCTATGTGTTTATATTTCAGAGCATTGATATGAAAAGCATCCTATATTTGAAATCAGTAAACTTGAGCTGGGGAGATGGCTCAGCAGTTAAAAGCATATGTTTGCAAAACCTGGCCAGCCAGGTTTGATTTCCCAGTACCCATGTGCTTAAGCAGATGCACAAAGTAGCACATGCATCTGGAGCTTGTTTGCAGTGGCTAGAGGCCCTGGCACATCCATTCTTTCTCCCTTTTGCTCTCTCCACTGGCAAATAAAAACATAATCATTAACTGTGCCATTTACTATCCATGGGCAAGCCATTTAAAATCCATCTATTCTCTTCTCTCAATGGAAAAGATAATGATGCCTGCTTCACTCACAGGGATGTTCCTTCCTAAAATATATGCTAGAAGACGGCATTCGGAATTATATATTATTGTGTTCATATGTATTAACAAAATCTTTGAAGTTAAGGTCACATTCTTGGTCAGATATGGCGGGCACTTGTAATCCCAGCACCTAGGGAGGTCAGCGTCAGGAGGATCAGGAGTTCAAAGTCATCCTTGGCTGCATAAGGAGTTAAAGACCAGCCTGGGCTACATGAGATCCTGTCTTTAAAAACAAAAGCAAGAAAAAAAAACCAAAAGACCACATTTCAGTCTCATTTTTTTAGCCTTCCCACCCCTCTTTGGTAGGTGGCACACCATGGCAGACACTCAATAAAACTAATGGTTAGATGTAAATCAATAAGTTAAAGCAATAGAACATAATTTCATTAGTTCTTCAAATATTTTTTATTCATGAAAATCTAATCATTTTCTAATATCTTCTCTGGCTAACACCATAAAATTTATATTAAGAAAGAATATGAGTTTTAAATACTCAAAATACATTACTGATATTTTATTTCCTGGACAAATAGTTACCTTTGCTCCCGAAGCAGCTTGACCTGGGGAAAATCCTGGATCTCCTTTGGGACCCTAGATAAAGCCATTAAAAACAGTTGGTGAAGAATGAATTATACATAGTATATTAAATATAACCAGTCACTTGTTATCAGAGGCTATTAGTTGTAGTATTATGAAGCATTAAACAAATTCATGTAGTATTAAACAAAATTATTTTAATTGAGATAAAGAAGGGCTATTTGCTTTTTTGGTATCTGTATGTGTGATATGTATGTGTACCTGTTCGTGTGTGTGCACACATGGGTGGAGGTACGGGAATGTGTGCACATGTGTGCATGCATGTGGAGACCAGAGGTCAACACTGGTTGTCTTACTCAATTGGTCTCCACCCATTTTGGGGAATTAAACCCAGGTTTTTAGGCTTTTCAGGCAAGGGCCTCAACCGTTGAACCATTTCTCAAGTCCCTCCACCCTTTTTTTAAAAAAATCTTTTATTTATTTGAGAAAAATAAAGAGGGTGGGAGAGAGAAAGAAACAGAGAGAGAAAGAGAGAGAGGCAGAGAGAGAGAGAGGGCATCCTAGTGTTCTCCAGCCACTACAAACTCCAGACACATGTGCCACTTTGTGCATCCGGTCTTACATGGGTACTTGTGAATCAAACCTGGGACAGAGGCTTTCAGGCTTTGCAAGCAAGTGCCTCAAGATGCTGAGCCATCTTTCCAGAGCTCTACCCTATTTTTTATACAAGTTCTATCATAGAGCTAGACTAATTAGCCAGCAAGCCCAGGAATCCACATGTCTTCACCTCCCCATCCATACACACAACGTTTTGACCTGGGTGTTGGGGATCCAGACTCAGGTCCACATGCTTCCATAGAAAGCCCTTTACTGATTGCCCATTTCAGGGATGTGGTTTGTCAGCCTTTTCTTCATCCAGATTATGGACGGGCTGGAGAGATGGCTCAGTAGTTAAGGCACTTGTCTGTGATCATTAGTTCAATTCCCCAGTCCCCACGTAAAGCCAGATGCACCAGGGGACACGTGTCGGGAGTTCCTTTGCAGTGGCTGGAGGACCTGGTGCACCTATTCTCTCTGTCTCTGCCTATTTCTCTCTCTCTCTCTCCCACTCTCTAAAATAAATAAATATATTTTTTAAAAAATGATTACGGAAAACAGTGGTTTTTCATTTTGGAAACCCATCTCTTTTACTCTTTCCTTTTCTCCTATCCCTCCTTTAGTCCTTTCATTAAAAATTGTTAGCATGGGCTGGAGAAGTGGCTTAGCGGTTAAGGCACTTATCTGCAAAGCAGAAGGACCAGAGTTCAATTCCCCAGTACCACATAAAGCCAGATACACAAGGTGGCACATGTGTCTGGAGTTCGTTTGCAGTGGCTGGAGGCCCTGGGGTGCCTATTCTCTCTCTGTGTCTGCCTCTCTCTCTCAAATAAATAAATAAATAAACATTTTAAAATTATTGATATATTAATGGTGTAAAATAATGAATTTCATCTCTCTGAACAAAATCAACTCAAAATAAATCAAAGATCTCAAGGTAAGCCCTAACCCACTGAAACTACTGGCAGCTATGAGGTGAGTACTTCAAGGACTAGGCCTAAGCAGTGATTCCAATTGCTGAGAAAATTATGGCAACAATTGACAAATAAGACTGCCAAATTAAAAAGCTTCTAGACAGTGAAGGAAATAATTGCAGGAATATCTTTCTTTAGTTACCGAATATGTATAAAAAATTCCCTTCATCTACCACTTTGTTATTCTGTTCAATTTGAGGAGAAAGGAAGGTGATTTTTAAAGACAATCCCGAATCTATCATTTTAGTTTTCTTTTACCTACAAATTTTCTAAATAGTGATTGCATAATTTGTATAATAAAATATTGCATTTTAATGGTGTTTCACACTGTAGCCCAAGATACCCTCAAACTCCTGGCCATCCTCCTCCACCTTCTTGGTCCTGGGGTTATAGTTCTGAGCTGTGCCATAGCTGGCTCCCAGAAGGCATTTTATGACCAGAAAAAAATAACATTCTCTCCAGCAAACAGGAAATAAAATTTATTTTCTGGTGGATGTTTTTAGAAGGACATTATTTCTGTCATTCCTCTCCTGATTTTAGTTGAGTTCAATAGTTTCCATATGACTTAATTAGTCTAGTTTCAATCACTTTAGTTTTACTAATGCTGAGCACAAAGATGATATACCTACTAGGGCATTGTGTAGCACCTTATCCATTACTTAACAGTTTAACAACATGGGTCTCAGGGACTAGAGATCATGTTCACGCTTCACAGAGCTTCTGTTTTATTCATCAGCCTATAATGAGGTGAAATCTTGGAATAGAACTATTTTGATTACTTTTAATAAATAAATTCAGGAAGTCTTTAAATTAGATAACCCCTGCTATTGTGGTTTAAATATAAAACATTCCCCATGGACTCATGTGTTTGAACATTGGTCTCTGGCTGCTGGTGTTGTTGGAGAAGGCTGTAGAACCTTTAGGAGAAGCCTTACAGGAAGCAGGTCTTGGGGGGGTGACTTGAGGTTCTATACACTGGTCCCATTTCCTGTTAACCCTCTGCTTCTTCACTGTAGATGCAATGTGATCAGCTAGTGAGCTGTTCCAGTTGCCATGCCCCACCCACTATGATGGGCTGTACTTCCTGGAACTGAGGGTCAAAATCAGCCCTTATCATTTTCCTTTGGCTGATTATTTTTTAAATTTATTTATTTGCAAGCCAAAGATGAGGGGGGGGAAATGGGGCACCAGGGCTTCCAGCCTCTGCAAATGAACTCCAGATGCATGCACTGCTCTGTGCATCTGGCTTTACATGGGTACTGGGGAATTGAATCTGGGTCCTTAGGCTTTGCAAGCAAGCACCTTAACCATTGAGCCATCTCTCCAGACCTTAAGCTATGTCTTGTCAGGTAATTCACCACAGAAAAATCAATCATGGATAATAATTAATCACTCACCTTTGGACCTGGTAATCCAGGTAACCCAGGGTTTCCATGTGGTCCTGGTATTCCCTGCAAACAGTGAAATGATGTCATTATTCATAGAACAAATACAAATAATAGGGTTTATTTTAATAGTCATATAAATATTAAATAACTTAATTGAAATAAATGCTACATTTGCTTCAAAGTTGGTTTTTTTTTTTTTTTTTTGGTTTTTCGAGGTAGGGTCTCGCTCTAGCCCAGGCTGACCTGGAATTCACTATGTAGTCTCAAGGTGGCCTTGAACTCATGGCGATCCTCCTACCTCTGCCTCCGGAGTGCTGGGATTAAAGGCGTGCACCACCATGCCTGGCTTCAAAGTTTTTTTTTTTTCTATTGCAGTTTGATTATTTCAGCCTTCAAAAGCATTATGGAGCCACCCAGGGTCCAGTCACCTATTCTTATTTGGGTTTTGTACTCCACCTCTGTGCTTTTTAGGCATAACTGAATCTTATCATATACTTAATAATTATTTTTCTCTTCAGCTCTATATTACTATATACGGTAGGATATGTCTAGCAAAATGAAAAGTAAGGGTAAAACATTAGATTTATTTTCATTGGTGACCTTCAGAAAGTAAAGCAAATGGAAAAATTATGGGCATGAATGAATGGTTAATATAGCCATATGGGCAATGAATATAAATTTATTTCACAAAACTCAGCAGTGAAACAGTGAGCCAGAGCAATTAACGGCTTTAGAGGAAAAAAAAATGGTTCCACAGATGTTTGGGATTTTTAAAAAAGAGGGGTTTATTTGGTTGTGGTCAAATAGGATAAAATTGAAGGAGAGAAAAATGTGACTTTTAAGTCAGATAACTGATTTAGGTGGATTAAATTATGAAACAATTAAAATAACCAGCCTGGAGGAGAAGATCCGGTTCTTACTTTTAGAGGACAGTAGGCTGTTCATTGAAAGTGGGGAGAAAGAAATGAGGGAAGTAAACTGGTGTCTCAAGAGGCAGACGGAGATTCGGAATGGAGAACAGCCTTAGAGCGGAGAGGGAAGAGAGTCAGTGCCTAGATGGACCCAGTTTCTCAGAAAAGTCAAATGCAGTCTCCTGACAGAAGCTGGAGGGCTGAGAAAGTCTGAAGTGACAGAGGAGAACGGGCAGTGATTCGAAGGGACACAGGAGGAGTGTGACAGGCCATCAGGGCTGAACAACAGCTAAACCCATGGGAACTGATCTTAGCCTTCTAATGCACAGAGTTTGGGGATAAATACAGATGGCCAAAGTAATTTTTAAGGTGACTGATTTACTTTATATTATTTATATGATAAAAATCATATACAAAGTAGAATGGATCAAAGCCATCTGCACATGTCTTCATAACACATGATTCCTTTCCTAACTCCTTGAAAAAAAATGGCTTTAATAAAAATCCACATTTATTTTGCTACATTTGAAAGAAACTAATTCTAACATAGTAATAAATCTTTTGTTGGACCTGTGTAATGTGAGAAACTACTGCTGATCTTGAAGGTCGTTTTTGTTTTTTTTTTTATCTTAAGATATGCCTTAAGGCGTTTTTTTCTAGTAAATAGTTCCAGTATTTTCCACTATGTAATCCAGGAATACACTATTTTAAGGCGGCCCAATCCTCTTCATTTCTTAAATAAATCTCACCTTAGACAATTGGGATCATCTTATAACTAAGAATAACTTTAGAGAGAGCTCCAGAACGGCCACTAATTACACATCTGATCATATTTTTTAGACATTTTCACCAAGAATTCTTTCACTGTTTACACTCAAATAAACAAAGTTGCACGTGTTCCTCCTTGGAGCTGGCAATGGTAGAGCTGAGTTTGAAGACCCAGGCAGGCTTCCAGAGGAAGTCCATATTGTACATACGTTGCTAGAAAACACACACCGGAATGTTACTACTTCTAACAGGAGAACAGAGCCCATCCACTCACCCGTGGACCTCTCTTTCCTGGCGGGCCTGGCATACCTGCTGGACCAGGTGGACCCTTAGGAAACAAACACCAAGGCATTAGGCATGACAGGTCACATATCTTCTCTCATTTTCATCAGATGTTCAGATTTTAAAGTAATATTAATCATCTCAGCCAAATCAGCAGGGGTGAGGTGAACCTCTGCTGTCCCTCCTCTTTAATCTGACCAGAAATAGCAGTGGGGAATCTATGACCTATAGTTAGAGCCACTGTATCTGGCTTTTGCAGAGACCACAACTAGTAGTTTTGTGGATGATTTTTACCTAAATTTACTTTTATTATGAAAGGAGAAATTCAAGTTAGGGTTTGGAAACCAACAGAAACAGTTTTTTTTTTTTTTAATACATTTCAAAAGAGCACTTGGCCATGAGAAATGAAAGCATAGGATATTGTATGTTCTTTTAAAAAGAATCATAACGAAGATCTATGTAATTAATGTGTTAGCCTGTTATAACGAGACATTTCTTGTGAGATTTTTTCAGTGCTGAGGACTGAACTGAGATAAATCCCCAACCCCATAATGAAATGTTTCTTCGATTCATCAGTTTATTAATTGTCTAATACCAAATGCACTACACCAGGAAGTCGCTAAAATGCTAAGTGGTTTATAAATTAAAGCTTGAAAGCAAAAAACTAATCAATTTAAGGCGTTGAGGTGTTTACTTGTTATTGTTTAAATATAGGAAATAAGAAATAGAAAACCAGGGGCCAGAGAGATAGCTCAGTGGTTAAAGGCGCTTGCTTGCAAAGCTGTCTAAAGGTCTACAGCCAACCTTCTACACCCAGGTTGACACAAAGTGTCACACATTTATCATCCCTACTTGCCTACATCAGTGGGAGGTGGAGCCAGGCGAACAGAAACTCTAGAGCAGCAGCAGTGAGAGAGATTTTATCTCAAGAAGGTCAAAGGAGAAGAGACACATCCTGGGTTGTCCTTTAACCTCCACAAAGATACACACAAATCTTATACATGCATACATACATACATACATGTATCTATACACGCAAATAAAGAAATAAAAATAGAAAAATATTTTAAAAGAGAAATAGTAAGCTATTACTACTTCATTCGGGACTGTTTACGTATTTAACAGTCAGCTATGTGTAATATGTGTTTACGTGTTTAACAGTCAGCTGTGGAAGCATAAGTGTCTCCTAGTGACACAGGTGGACACACATTTATCACCTTCATTTACTTGACAATCAGTTCTCTGCTGGCCGGGCACTGCTCTTGGGCAGACACACACCCCTCTTAAAAAATGCCCATTCATTACTGAAGAATCCACAGAACAAGCTTGGAAATGAGTCTCATGGAAGCTTTCTCATCATCTCTCCTTCATGCTGATGCTCAGTCCTTGGAAGTATTCCCATGGATTGTGAAGTCATGGTGTCGTTTTCTGGTATTCATTATATTTAAAACTACCCTTGTTTCCTTCCATGGCGTGTCTTCTTCTCCCATCCCTGACTTCATCAAACTTCTCACGCATTTCCTAACAGTGTGAGAGGGCTGGTGGTTCAGGCAGCATCTCCTCAGGAAGGACATTCTCTTTCCTCAGCAGTTTGAGTAGTTGAGCAGCCATTAATAAATCACTAGCTTCCGTTTATTCTCATTCCTTGTCAATAAAAATTGATACACATAAAACCCACATGTTCTCTCTCATGTGTTTATCCTAGCTTCAAAGTTTCAGAGTTTTATGGAAGCTGGAGGAAAAATCAGTAGAAAAGGCCAGGAAGCTAGAGAGGGCCCATGAGGGAGGGAAAAGCAGACAGGCCTTCAGGGGAGGGGCAGCATATTGAAGATAGAATGTTCTAAGTAGTTTATTAAAAATTAATAAGTTTATGAATAAGCCATATGGAAACCTACATCTCTACTAGTGTGTGAGGGGGGCAGCTACACAATTTCTCAGGCAGGCTAAATGTGCCAATTGGTACAATGATGGCATGCCTGTCTGGAGGCATGATTTTAAGATTGGATTTGAGGCCTGCTCTATGGGAGAGAATCCATACCTGGTACTGAAAACCTAGTCAAAAGCCTGTGGTGTGGGAGGTCATAAGCCCTGGGCAGGGGGAGAGAAACCTCCATTATTTGCTTAAATAAATATTATTTGCACCAAAATACCTTCTAAATATTTATGTTTATGCTCATATATTAATTCTACTGTCACTTTTGGTTTGAGAAACTTCTCTTTTCAGACTGCAGTGACTTACTGGGGAGACTCAACACTCATCAAAATGCCAAAATGCTGAGATGTGACAGTGGAGTGTCCAGCCCTGAGACATCTCTTTCATACCCTACAAGACTCAGAGACCATTGTGGAAGAGGTGCCCAAAAGAATGTAAGAGCCATGGGAAGGGGAGGAGTGCTTTGGAATGGTGCCTTCCAGATACAACGCGCCTGCTACATTCATGTCTCGTGCGATCTACACAAGACCTGCTTAATATGAGGGGACAATGATGACATCAAATAGAAGAGGAACTAGTTAGGAAGAAGAAGGGATTCAGGGGATAGGAGACAGGGAAGGGGATTAAGGAGGATGTTGGTGGGGGATTATGACTGAGGTTCATCATATATGTATGGAGATTGGCAAGAAAATGTTAAAAAGAAAAAAAAAGTGATATTTTTTCCCATTAGTTCTGCTCCATTACTATAACCAATAGTGCCGTTGATTTAAGCCTCCAAATAAGCCTAAGTGTGAGTAATAAAAACTAAAAAAGAAAAAGTAGGGGCTGGAGAGATAGCTCAGCAGTAGTTAAGGCACTTGCTTCCAGTGCCTAAGGCCCTGGGTTCAATTCCCCAGGACCCACATGGGCCAGACCCACAAGGTGGTGGCCCTGATGTTCTCTCTCTCTCTCTCTCTCTCTCTCTCTCTCTCTCTCTCTCTCTCTCTCTCTCTCTCTGCTTGAAAATGAATACATGAAATATTTAAAAAAAGAAGCTGGAGATCCATATTTAGAAAAAAAGTAGAATTTCTTTTGAAATATCTAATTTGATTTAGTGTCCTGTCACATTACTTTGTGACCAAAGAAAACACTATGCCCTCTACATTTAAAAAGATAGTTGCTATCATCATGACCATGTGCTGTGTGGTCTGAATGTTTGGGTCCCTCAAAAGCAATATGTTGAATTCGTAACTGAAAAGAAAATGCTGTTAGTGGCGGTGGTGGTTTGAATATCAGTGTCCCTATAGCCCAAGGTGCTTGTGATTGAGCTTAGTCCCTGCCTAGTGGAGTCTTTGGGAGGTGGATCTCTGCTGGAGGAAGTGTGTCACCAGGAGCAGACCTCGGGGTTGAGTCCTGTGGTGTGTGTTGAGTAAGCTGGCACTGTTGTTTGCTCTGATGTGGTTGTGGGATAAGGTGAACCAGCTTCCATGATGAAGCTTTCCCTCAAATCTGTAAGCCTGAAAGAAACCCTTTCCTCCCATCAGCTGCTTCTGGTCAGGTGTTTGTCCCAGCAACAAGAAGGTAACTGCAACAGGGGTGCAGCCCTCGGGAGGTTACGAGGTAAGGAATGGAATAGGAGCTAATCAGCAAGTCTGGGTGATCTGTCCATTCTCCCACATGAGGACGCAGGGGACGCTTCCACCTACAATCCAGAAGAAAAGGTCCTCACCAGATACTGAATTGCTAGCCTCTTGACACGAGTTCCCAGCCTCTAGAACTGTTAACATATAAACTTCAGCTACGTATAAATTTTGTAATTTTCACTATTTTGTGATAGTATCCCAAATGAACTAAGATATAGCTAATATTAGATACTGGAGTAAAAAGAAGGTTCTTTTATGTTATGGATGAAATTACTGAGTTGCTTAATAAGCACTAAATAAATGTCATGCCTGCAAATTTTTCTACTTCCAAGTCTCCAACAACCAATTGTTAATAGGCATTTTCTTCTCTTGTATTTGTGTGCAAGTGTTTGTATGTGTGTGCATGTATGTGTATATGTGTGTGCATGCATGTGTATATATCTGTATATGTGTGCATATGTATATATGTGTGAATGTGTGTAAATGTGTGTGAATGTGTCTGCATGTGTGTGTATGTGTGTATATGTGGGTGCATGTGTGTATGTGTGTATATGTGTGTATGTGTATATATGTGTGCATGTGTGTATGTGTGTGCATGTGTGTATGTGTGTACATGTATGTATATGTGTGTGTGCATATGTGTGTGCGTGTGTGTATGTGTGTGTATGTGTGCATGTGTGTATATGTGTGTGAATGTGTGCATGTGTGTATATGTGTGTGCATGTGTGTATGTGTGTACATGTATGTATATGTGTGTGTGCATATGTGTGTGCGTATGTGTATGTGTGTGTATGTGTGCATGTGTGTATATGTGTGTGAATGTGTGTGAATGTGTGCATGTGTGCATGTGTGTATATGTGTGTGCATGTGTGTATGTGTGTGTGCATGTATGTATATGTGTGTGTGCATGTGTGTATATGTGTGCACATGTGTATATGTGTGCATGTGTGTATGTGTGTGTATATGTACATGTGTGTGTATATGTGTGTGGGTGCACCTGTACCACAGATGACCTGTCGAGGGCATCCTTGAGGATGCCCTTCTCATTTTAAAGTCTAGCATTGTACATTTCTTTTTCAATTCATTCACTCATTAGTTCACTTTCTCAATAAACATAAAGCCCCTGGGCCTCTTGGAGTTTCCCGTCTAGAAAAAAAATACCCATTAACTTATAAATCAGAATAATGATGTAAAGGGAAAGAACAACCCAGAAAGACTGACACTGTGGGCCTTTGTGTTAGACTATCAGAAAAAGCTTTGTTGAGGAAATGTGTTAACTTAGCTCTAAAAGACAAATTACAATTGGAAAAGAGGAAAAAAATAAAATTTCAGGAAACAAAAGCAAATAATGGAAAAGTGTAAAATAAAACAAACAAAACACATTCTGTTATTGAGGGACTGAAAGAAAACTAATAAAACAAGACGAGGTTGAATGCTAAGAAGAGACCATGTCACATACGCCTGCCCATGTCAGATACAAAGCCTTTAGTTTATTCTAGATGTTTCTTTCTTCTATCTGTAAAGGACTTAAGGAAGTGATGTCATCTCATTGATGTTTTTGAAAGGTCAAGAGAAAATTTTGGTAAAGGATGAAAGAGTATGAACACTTTTCCAGCTACCCTCCTTTCCTTGAAACTGACAACAAAAACTACCCAAAGAAGGAAACACATAAAGGATTATACAGACCACCAAATATGAAGATTATCTTTTGTGTTCTGAGAAACTATAAAAGATAATGAGACGTGACCCAAAATCGAACAACAGAACGAACTCTCAGATCTCAATCCTTGGGCATGCTATCTATGGATGCTGCTGAAAGCTTATCGGTTTTACAAAGGCATCTCAAAAATCCTTTGATGATATTTAAGGGGCTGACAGTGCCCAGCAGTGGTAGAGAATTTGCTTGATTGACATTTAAGGGACTAGACAAGAAGACACATGAGAAATAATTCACAGCCTAGTGAAGACAAAGTTCCAAAACACTAAGAATAGGGAAGGTAGAGCTAAAGAGAAAGAACTTGGTATTTTTTTATGTTCTACAATCAAATATGGTTATAGGGTATGTGTATTGTTAAATGAACATCACTCCATCACTTCTCAGAGCCTGCAAATAAGATTCATAACACATTGTACATGAAAATGAGAGGAAGCTGGGCGTGGTGGCTCACACCTTTAATCCCAGAAGGTCAAAGTAGGAGGATCGATGTGAGTTTGAGCCAGCCTGAGACTCAAAGTAAATTCCAGGTCAGCCTGGGCTAGAGTGAGACCCTACCTCAAAAAAAAAAAGAAAAAAAAGGAAGAAAAAAGAAAGGAAGGAAGAAAGGAATGAAGGAAGGGAGAGAGGGAGGGAAGGAAGAAGGAAAGAAAGAAAGAAGGAAAGAAGGAAGGAAGGAAGGAAGGAAGGAAGGAAGGAAGGAAGGAAGGAAGGAAGGAAGGCAGGCAAATGAGAGGAGGTGTGCCCTGGGTGAAGGACATTTGGCTCTGGATTATTCCACTTGTCTTGCCTTGGTGTTTCCCCCTACTGTTCTGAAACAAATATCCTAGATAGACTTTCCTTAATTAAAAAATAAAATAACTGGAAATGAATCAGTTTGGGACCTGCATTCATCGATATTGGGAGTAAGAGAGAAATGAGAAGATAAGAATCTAAATTTAAAGTAGATAAAATGAAGGGGAATCACTTTATGAAACAAAGAGTTCAATAATACAGTTCACTATATTATCAAAGAATCTCAATATTGTTCTACAAAAAAGATAGCTCAAATAAGAGTTATGGGATTAGAAGACCACCTTCCCCCCCCGAAAAAAAAGATTAAAAGGAACAAAAAAATCTGTGAATGTGAATCAGATGAGTTTAAGAGTACATGACAGACCATGGGAGAAATCATTAGAGATGAAAGCCATGTCAGAAGCAATGAGAGTTGGTTAGAGACGACTGGGAATAAAGGAAGGTAGACATGGTACACATGAATGCACACAAAATGAAATGGGGAAGAACAATCCCAAGGACACGATTGTCCAGAAGACAATGACATCATAAGTGACATCATCAGTGTGTACATTTCATGCCTGGAGATAACAGAAAACTGGAACAGAAAACTATTTGAGGATATAAGGGGAAGCTAGCTTGTGACAAAAAAACCCTTCAGATTAAAAGATGACTAGAAATAACTGATATTGATCCTAATAGGTGAGTGACCTCCAAAAGTAATGAAAGCCCAGGAGGCATTACAGCAGATATCAGCAAATTACAAAGCTGTCATAAACAGCTATACATTAACAAATTGGAATAAGTAGGATAAATGGATGATTTCTGTATACATATAGCTTACATATATTGAGCCATGAAGACATAAAAACCCCATACAAGGCAATAATAAGTAGAGATTAAATTAGTAATAAAAGTCTATCAAGAAAATAATCTGATGACTCGATGCTAAATTCTACCAAGCTTCTAAAGTACTAATGCTAAATCTTCCTCAAACTGTTGCAGAAAATAAAAAAATAGGAATGCTTCGAAACTCATTCTACAGTTACCAGAACCAAAGACACCATAGAAGGAAAACCAAGAGCAATATCTTAACGAAGATGCAAGAATCCTCAAACTGAATCCAACCATATCAGAAATATCATATACCATAACACTGAGGTTTATCCTAAAATGGTTCAATAGATTAGATAGATAGATAGATAGATAGATAGATAGATAGATAGATAGATAGATAGATAGATGATAGATAGAGATAATGATAGATAGATAGATGATAGATAGATAGATAGATGATAGATAGATAATAGATAGATATAGAGATAGATAGATAAACAGACAGACAGACAGACAGACAGATATACATAAAGCCGGGCATGGTGGCACAAGCCTTTAATCTCAGCACTCGGGAGGCAGGCAGAGGTAGGAGGATTGCCTTGAGCCTGAGACTACATAGTGAATTCCAGGTCGGCCTGGGCTAGAGTAAGACCCTACCCTTGAAAAACCAAATAAATAAATAAAGAACAGTATGCACATATCAGTAGAATGAAAGTAGAATGATCATATCAATAGATGCATAAAAATCATTTCATCGAATTCAACATCCTTTCATGATAAAACTCTGAAAACTTATATACAGAAGGAGCATAATAAAGGCTATATAAGCCAGCATCACACTGAATGGGAAAAACCTATAATCATCTCCTTTAAGATCCGTGCTAAAACAAAGATGTCCACTTTCATCTTACACAACATAAATCTTGGTGAGAGCAGTTGGGAAACAAAAATTTAAAGGCATCTAAATAGAAAAAAAGAGGAAGCCACATTCTCCATCTTGGAAGATGGTATGAGTCAATGCATATGAACACCTAAACCTCCAAGAAGAGTGTCAGACATGATAAATGAATTCAGTAAAGTTGTATACAAAAATCAACATACAAAACGAGTAACATATGAGTAAATAATGAGCTTGCTGAGAATGAAATCAAAAGAAACCCCATTAACAACAACTAACAAAAAACAGAATGAATACCTTGGAATAAATTTAACCTCAACAATGAAAACTATTGAGTACTAATTAAAGAAATTGAGGAAGACACACTAAAAAGTGAAAGGTTCTATACACATGGACTGGGAGAATTAATCTTGTAGGACTCTTCCTACCCTACCGCATAAAGCAAAGCATATGCTAAATGCAGTCCTTATCACAGACATGGGGAAAACAATCCCAAAATTCATACAGAACTTGAAAAGATGCTGAATAGCCTCTTCAAGAACACACCTAGGGGCATTACAAATACCTGATCTCAAGACAAACAGGGCTATAATAACCAAGTATAAGCAAGTATAGAACTCAAGGAAAATAAGGCTAGAGAAACCAAGACAGCATGGTATAGGCATAAAAATCAATGTAGCAGAATAACCCATAGAGAACCCTTACATAACTCTAGACATCTTCAGCCAAATGAATTTTCAAAAATGTGCCCAAAATATACATTGGAGAAAGGAGAATCTCTTTGATAAATGGTACTAGGAAAACTTCCTATGCGTATGCAAAAGAATGAAATTAATGCCTACCTCTCATCATATACAAACGTCAGCTCAAAATGGATCCAGGACATTGTGCTGGAAGACTTAAAAGAAGAAAACATGAGGCGGTAGGTTTGTTTCCTCAGTAAGACCCGAAAAGCAATGGTAATAAGAGAAAAGAAAATACTACTGTGTCAAAGTAAGATGCTTCTCCACAGCAAACAGAATGAAGAGATGACCGACAGGATGAGAGAAAGTTACTTTCAAACTACTCATCAGACAAGGGATTAATACCCAAAATGCATGACTCAAAAAACTCAAAAAGACAAAAGAAATCCAAAAATAGACCAGTCATCTATATGGACATTTCTTAAAAGAAGGTATACCAATGAATATATGAAAACAAAGTGTTCTTCAGTATTGCTGGTCATCAAGGAAATGAAAACCAAAACCACAGTGAGATACAGCTCACCACAGCTGTTTTTCTAAAAAGCAAAAAGAATAGTGAAAGCTGGGGAGGACACAGAGAAAACTTATAAACTCTTGT
>PVHP010009020.1:0-52017 GCA_004024765.1 Zapus hudsonius
CTGCTTTTGCTTTTTTAAAAAAATATTTTGATTAATTTGTTTGCAAGCCGAGAGAAGGGTGGGATAGGCAAGCCAAGGCCTCCTACCACTGCAAAGAAACTCTAGATGCATGAGCTACTTTGTGCTTCTGGCTTTACATGGGCACTAGAGAATCAAGCCTGGGCCATCAGGCTTTGCAAGCAAGTGCCTTTAACTGCCCTCTTGCACTTTTTCTTTCTGAGTTTAAGTGTAAAACAAAGCCTTCTGCTGTTGCTTTAGTGAGCTTTCTAGAGAAAGTGACATGTGCATGCTGTTCATCTTCAGTTTGTATTCTCAAACCTTGAGTATTTACAGTACTTAATCTGTCTCTTTGAACTTGTAAAGGTTATTGCATAATTAATACTTTTTTCACCTCCTGTTTTGTTTTACATTCATGCATAGCAATGTGAAGTTCACTGTGTAGGTCTGCGGCTACACAGAAAGGCTGATGGCATTTTCAATTTGCTCTTGTAGGAAAGTGGCCAGGTTTCTGAATACCCAGCAGTGATCGTGGAGCCGGTCCCCAGCGCCCGGCTAGAGCAGGGCTATGCTGCCCAGGTTCTGGTCTATGACGACGAGACGTACCTCATGCAAGATGTGGCTGAAGAGCAGGAGGTGGAGACCGAGAACATGGAGCCAGGTAGACATGTCATCAGTGTTGTGATTTGTGACTCACTTTCTAAGCGCCAGTCCTGTTCTGAAGGACCTCTTTCTAAGGCTCTTTGTTGGGTAGGCCTTGGAAACCAGTGCAATACCTTTGTCTAAGCGAGTTTGTATGAACAATAGAATTCTCCATTATAATTCCTCATGGTATAACAGACAGGTAATAGCTTCATAATAGTGTTTGGAACTACAGATGTTCTCCAGCTGTTATTGACTTGATAGGTTAGTACAGGAGAATGACGTTTAATCATTCTCTTTATCACTTATAAAGTCGTTCTTTGAGTCTCCCTGCTTTTCCCGGGTCCCTCTCTCTGCTCACTCGCTCGCTCGCTCCCTCGTTTTAAGCCTGGCATCCACATCTGTCTATAGTGAGGTCGCTGTGCATTTAGTTGGGGATTAGTATATATAATTCTTTGAAAAGTTCTTTTTTTGTTGTTTCTTTTTGTTTTTGCTTATAAAGAAAATATTTTCCCTGAATTGAATGGAGAAAAAGCAGAACTCGTTTGAAATTTCTGGATAATAATTTAAAATAAAGATTTTGGTAGCAAGTTGAAAACATTAAAAAATGAATTGTAATACAAAACTTGCATAAATAGATAAATTTAGGTTATTTAGTGTATTAAAATCCCAGAGCAAGTTGATAAAATGTTGTTAGTTGTATAATTGATGGAAAAATGCCTTAACTTCAATTAATTCAGGTAGAAACAATTTTGAATAGGAAATGAGTGTAGTCCACTCAAGGCATGCGATCTTCTTACTTATCTCGAACTCTTAAGGGTGCTGATGTCCTTTAGAGAGCAGAGCTGTGACGTGACTGATAGTGAAAGGGAGGTCGTGGAGCTAGGTGTGCTGGAGTCCACCTGGAGTCTCAGACCAAGAAAGAAGGGTCGAGAGGGTTGTGGGTCACCTGGGCCTATTAAGAATCTGTCTCCAGGGCTGGAGAGATTGCTCAGTGGTTAAAGTGCTTGCCTGCAGAGCCTAACGATCTGAGTTTGATTCCCCAGTACCCACATAAAGCCAAATGCACAAAGTGGTGCATGCATCTGGAGTTCGTTTTCAGCGGCTGAAGGTCTTGGCATGTCCATTCTCTCGGTCTCTCTTCTATGTCTCTCTGCTTGCAAATAAATAAATAAAAATATTAAAAAAAAAAAGAATCTGTCTCCAAAGGACATGGGGAGTAAGGGGAAAAAGACCAGTTAATTTTGGGATGAAAAAAATATTTTATTTATTTATTTGCAACCAGGGGGATATAGACAGAGACAGCCAGCCATCTCTTCGAGCCTGTGATTTTTTTTTTTAAATCAATGGTCCTTGAATATTTAATGCTATTATTTTTTTAAAAAGTGTTTTTGAGACAGGTTCTGTGTATACAGCCTTGGCTGGCTTGGAACGTGCTACCGTGCAGCACCCTGTTTCTGCCTCGGAGGGCTGGGGTTACAGGTAGACTCTACCCAGCTCAGTCTTTGGTACTGTCTTTTTGATTTAGTTTTCTTAAACACTAGAAGGAAATGCTAGCAAATCACAAATTTTTTCTAAAATAATTTAAAAGTACCTCAGAAGTTTACTTTACATACTTAATTCCATGTTCGCTCCTGAATTTTAATGTAACTACAGGGATTAGCATTCATAGATTAGTTTTAAAAGAAGAAATATGAGCTTAATTTTGTTCTGTTTTAAGGAATAATGCATTCAAGTTATTCTGGTATCTAGAGCATATACCAACGGATAAAGGTTATCATGTATCTGAATGTGTTTCCTGTTAGGCAGTGAATTAGGACTGGGTTCATTTCTTGTGATGGTAAAACTTGCAACTGAAATTCAAAACACGTATAGGTTTTTTAAAAGAAGGTGACTGGGAATAAAAGGGATAAGAATACAAGGTAGCAGCTTTTGTTTGGTGTGCTGAGAAATTAATATAGAACCAGATTCCCTTCAGTGCACACTTCCTTGATTATTTCAGTCTCAAGTATTCATAGATATTAACTAACAATTTGTCAGCTCTTTGTCCACATTGAAGTCTTTTTCTTTGCTCTTTCCTTTTCTTTTCCCCTTCCCTTTCCACCCCTTCCCCTCCTCTCCTTTTTCTTTCCTTTTCATTCGTTTTTCAAGGTAGGTAGCCCAGGCTGATCTGGAATTCACTATATAGTCTCAGGTGGCCTTGAACTCTTGGTGATCCTCCTACCTCTGCCTTCCAAGTACTGGGATTAAAGGTTTGCACCATGTCATAGTCAGCCACACGGTGCTGGAATGAATCTCCAAACCAGGCACAGTTTATGGGAGGAAAGGAATTTTTTTGTTGTTTGTTTTTCAATGTAGAGTTTCACTCTAGCCCAGGCTGACCTGGAATTCACTATGTAGTCTCAGGGTGGCCTTAAACCCACCGTGTTCCTTCTACCCCTGCCTCCCAAATGCTAGGATTAAAGTCCTGTGCCACCACACCCAGAGAGAGGAGAGGATTTATTGAAGCTACAGATCTAGGGGAAGTTCCATAATGGAGAAAGGTTGGCCCCCTTTCACCGATCCAAGCAGAGAGAAATCCATCACCAGTACCGCACACATAACAGCAAAGTGGGGGGGGGGAGACTTTTCTCCCTCTTTATATAGCCTTAGGGTGGGGTTTTGTAACCCTTTCCCAGACTTGTTGGCTTCCTGAGTCTCTGGAATTTCCTTCCTGCACTGCATCCAAGGAAAGGATGTTGGTTTCTAGCTCCCCTGAGCCTCCTGACATCCTGTCTCCTACTAAGAGGGCCATCTTCCTGTGAACAACCTCAGAAACCCATCCAAGATAATGAAAAAAAATCAAGTTGACAACAAAACCTAATCACCACCCACTCCCAGTTTGATTTTTCTCTCTTCATTCCTGTGTGCACCAGTGTGCACATGTCCACACCAGAGCACTGTTCTCCATGTTTACCAGATAGGATTCATGGGATGACTTGCATCTTGCCCTTTTTATTTTGTGTGCCAGAGGACTCTCATTTTGTTAGTAATTATGGCTCTTTGCTTTACCTTTGAATAGACTAAAAGTCTTCATTTCCCTCAGTACCATGGGTGAGACTAATGGCCTCTTCTTAAATGGTATAGAAAAACTTTACAAATAGGCATATTCACCAAAACAATATATTGAGTTTCGGGCTGGAGAGATGGCTCAGCGGTTAAGGCACTTGCCTCTAGTGCCTAAGGCCCTGGGTTCAATTCCCCAGGTCCCACATAAGCCACACCTACAAGGTGGTGGCTCTGGTGTACTCTCTCTCTCTCTCTCTCTCTTTCTCTCTCTCTCTCTCTCTCTCTCTCTTGAGAATGAATTTCATCTTGAAAATGAATAAAATATTTAAAAAAAAAAGAAAAACAAAAAAAAAATATATTGAGTTTCTTGTGATGATACTTCAGATTAGTAATCATAACAAGCCTTTGAGGGACTGTAGCAGACTGAGGGATGAGCTTGTTTGCAGCCTGAAATCGCTCTCCCAGTGGCTACTGATTCTACTCATTCTGGGCCTGGTGGTAGGTGGGTGTGGTGAAAGGCAGGAGGAGGCAGTTTATTGGAGTCTCCACAGAGATTTAAAAAACATAGTTTTTATGTTGATATTTAAAAGTATCTATAGATATGATATAAATTGTGTTGAATCTCAAGAGTCAGTAATGAAGCATGGAAAGAGTAAGAAAGGCTGGGAGGGTTTCATGTAAGACACTTAGTGTCTCTGGATGCAGCATGGACTGCTTGGGATTATGGCCCTGTAGTAAAGTGCTTACCTAGCATTCAAGAGGCACTAGGTTCATTCAACCCCCAGCACTGCAAAGAAATTGGTCAGATAGAGGAATAAAAGTCATTGAAGACAATTCCAGAGGAATGATACCCAGGAAAGCTGGCTGGTGTATGAGTCAAGGGAAGATTTGAGAAATATTAAAATGAGGTAGTAATAGGAGCAGAAGCCAGGGTCTCATCACAAGAGATATGCCATACTCAAGTCAGGATAAGTTGTGGATGTTTAACGAAGGGTGGTGAAGAACACGCGGAAGACAGCACAGTGCCCAGAACTGCAGCTGCTGTTGCAGGGTCAAAGGCAGAGGAAGGGAAATGTGACCTGAATACAGAAGCAACAGTGAGAAAAAGGATCTGGAACCTTCATCCAAGGATGTACCAGCTTGGAGAGCAGTGGGTAGAAAAAGCCATGAGCTGCAGGAGCAGCCAAAAGCCAGGGAGAACCGATTTGGGACTCATCCTCCACTGAAGCTGGTAATAAATTAGACCTGCTGGGAGAAATGATTTCCCTTTGGGGGAAGATACTTATGTCTGTGCTAGATAAAGCACACAGTATTAAGCAGTTAACCTTAGGAATGCTTATATTTGACAAACACAAAGAAGAAAAGTGAATTATTATTATATGATAGAAATTATAACTTTTTTTTAAAGCATTTAGTAGCTTGCTGTGGTAGGAAAGGGGACAGTATTGCTTTGGATTTGTTCTTCTGGCTTCAGTTTTTCCGTGTGTCTTCTGTGTGTACTTATTTAGCAGTATTTAAACTTTTAGAGGGTTTCACTGTCATAGAAGTAGGAATTTAAGGCTGTGAGATTCCATCAAGTAGTAAAGGTGCAGTTCTTGTAAGTCTTCCCTTGACTTCACTAGCGCCTCTTATGTGGGTTTGAACTTGGACAGGTCTTGCTCACATCCATATAGAATACTTGCTTAACTTTGTGTCTCTGTTGTGTTCATTGTCATATTAAAAAATGCCTGTTCTTTTCCTGTCATTCCTTCCCTAACTTTTTCTTTCTTTTTTTTTTAAAAAGATTTTATTTATTTATTTGAGAGAGAAAGAGGCGGACAGAGAGAGAATGGGTGCACCAGGCCTCCAGCCATTGCAAACGAACTCCAGGTGCATTTGCAACTTGGTGCAGTTTGCTTTACGTGGGTACTTGGGAATCGAACTCGGGTCCTTCTGCTTAGTAGGCAGACGCCTTGACCACTGAGCCATGTCTCCAGCCCTCCTTCCCTAACTTTCTGTGCTGTGGCACCTGCTTTTGTCACTCCTGAAGCTCTTCCATCTTTCAAAGGCCCCTTCTCTGCCAAATCCAGTGACCCACTCAGACATGATCAGGCCTTCCAGCCAATCATTTCCTCTCTTCCCTCCCTCATTGTCCTTGTCACAACTGAGGGACATAGGCTCACCAGCCAGTGTCCTATGTCCACAATATACTTAGACATTAGTCCTTTCTCTTGCTTTCCACAAGCACTGTGGCTCACTCTGAACACTCTGCGGATCTTCCCTTACACTATCTGGATTTAGCTACTTTCTTTTGTTATTCTTGTAGATATCCTTTGTTTTCCCAGTGAGCACATAGACACCTTGAAAATAAACTAGATCTTAAATATGGTGTCACACATGCACTAGCTAGTGGGGAAATACAAGCCAAACAGTGGTAAGTGGTACTGTAATCAAGGGCCATAATGGCTGGGTGTGGTGACATTTCCTTGGACTGCTGAGGCAGGAGGACTGTGATTCAGAACAGCCTGGACTACATAGTAGCAAGATCCTGTGTCAAATAAGGAAGGAAGAAAACAATCTGTATAAGACCTTAGGTGTTTTTTTGTTGTTGTTGAATCTTCTAATATTCAAAGTTAAAAGGTAGTCATCCAAACGTGCCTGAATGTGGTCATCTACAGTGTCATATATTAAGTCCATGATTTGTCATACTTAGATGAGCTTCTTCTCATAATCACAGATGTTTTTAATCATTTATTTATTTATTTATTGTTGTTTTGAAGCAGAATCTCACTACTAGCCCAGACTTTCCCTGGCCTCTCCAGTGCTGGGATTAAAGCCTGCTGAGTTTGGCTTTAAATCATTTTTGCTTATATCTCAACTTGATTTTTATTGTTGTTGTTTTCCAGGTAGGGTCTCACTCTAGCTCAGGTTAACCTGGTGCTCACTCTGAAGGCCCAGACTGGCCTTGAACTCAGAATTATCATCCCACCTCTGCCTCCTCAGTGCTGAGATTAAAGGTGCGTCCCACCAAGTCTGGGTTGATATATAATTTATTTATTTATTATTTATTTATTTTAAAATATTTTATTTATTTATTTATTAGAGAGAGAGAGAGAGAGAGAGAGAGAGAGAGAGAGAGAGAGAGAGAGAGAGAGAGAGAGAGAGAAAATGAATATGGGCGCACCAGGGCCTCCAAGCCACTGCGAATGAACTCCAGACACATGCGCCCTCTTGTGCATCTGGCTGTATATGGGCACTGGGGGGAATTGAACTCTGGTCCTTCTGCATTGCAGGCAAATGCCTTAATCGCTAAGCCATCTCTTCAGCCCTAATTTATTTATTTTCAAGCACAGAGAGATAGACTGAGAGAATGGGCGAGCCAGGACCTCTAGCCAATGCAGACTCCAGATGCACATGACACTGTGCATTTGGCTTTATGTGAGTACTTAAGAATCTAACTCAGGTCATTAGGCTTTGTAGGTAAGTGCCCTAACTGCAGAGCCATCTCTCTAGCCCTTGATTTTTTTTTTTTTCCTCTTATAATAAAAGTTAGTATATAGCTGGGTGTGGTGGCCCATGCTTTTAATCCCAGCACTTGGGAGGCAGGGGTAGGAGGATCATCATGAGTTCTAGGCCACCCTGAAACTACGTAGTGAATTCCAGGTCAGCCTGGGCTGGAGCAAGACCCTACCTTGAAAAACCAAAAAGAAGGAGAAAAAAAAAAGTAGTATGTACTCAATGGAAAAATCTGGAAGCATGCAAAGAATAAACAAAGTGACAGATCATTGCTTATAATTTTACCACCAAGGAGAAAGGAATCTATTCTCACATTAAAAAAGTTTTCATTTAATATTTATTTCCAAGCAGAGGGTGGGGGTGGTGGAGAACAAGAATGGACACACCAAGACATTTTGCCACCAAAGAGAAAATCAGATGAATGTGCCACTTTGTGCATCTGGCTTTATGTGTACCAGGGAATTGAACCCAGGCCGTCAGGCTTTGCAAGCAAGTGTCTTTAAAACTCTAGCCCCTTCTTCCCATATTTCCTTTGCTTTTTTTTTATTTTTTATTTTTTTTTTATTGGCACCATCTTAAGAATTGGGCTTCTGGGGCTGGAGAGATGGCTAAGCGGTTAATCATTTGCCTACAAAGCAGAAGGAACCGAGTTCTATTCTCCAGGACCCACATAAAGCCAGATGCGCAAGGTGGTACATGTGTCTGGAGTTAGTTTGCAGTGGCTAGAGGCCCTGGCGTGACCATTCTCTCTCTGCCTCTTTCTCTCTCTCTCACTCTCAAATAAAGAATTTAAAACAAAACAAACAAACAAAAAAAGAATTGGGCTTCCTTTTTTTTTTTTTTAACTTTTCAAGAAATAGTATTTCAAGATTTACCTGAGCATAATTTAATTCTGTTTTGTTTTGTTTTGGAGGCAGGGTCTCACTCTAGCCAAGTCTGACTTGGAACTCACTCTGTAGTCCCAAGTTGGCCTTGAACTCACAGTGATCTTCTTACTTCTTACTGAGTGCTGGGATACAGGCATGCACCACTGTGCCTGGCACTTTAATATTCTCTTTTTGTTTTGTTTCTTTTTTTTTTTAGGCAGGGCCTCACTGTAGTGATCTGGAACTCACTCTGGCAATCCTGTTCCTTTGTCTTTTTTTAAATGCACATTTGAAGCATATGCAAGTACAGCCTTACTGGTCTTTACAGTGAATATCGCTATGAAGTGGTCCTTTGAGCTTCTAGCCTCTCTCTTCTGACCAGTAGTGGCAGGATTTTGCTCTGTCACCAGACAGAAAAACATGAGAAGTTCATGTGGTTACTTACCAAGAAAAGGTTAAAACAGCCTGCATTAGTGAACAACAAAATTGTATTTGAAGATGAGTTAAAAAGATGGCATGATGAGCCGGGCGTGGTGGTGCACGCCTTTAATCCCAGCACTAGGAGGATCGCCGTGAGTTCAAGGCCACCCTGAGACTACAGAGTGAATTCCAGGTCAGCCTGGGCTAGAGCGAGACCCTACCTCGAAAAACCAAAAAAAAAAAAAAGATGGCATGATGAGGATTTTTATATAATTCAGTAGAAAAAGCAGTGCTTGTTTTTTCAGTAAGCTCATTGAAAAATGAGAAGCCAAATTTCTTTCTTGAAATATCTCAGAACTCATTTGACTTCATGATGAGCTATGATAACTTGTGCATTTGTTGTACCATCAGAAATCCTCCCTGTGGCACAAAGGGCTCTCTTAATTAGAAACTGTTGTTGCCACAGGGAGGTAGGCGACCGACATGAAACTCTGGGGATCTGAAAAGGAGCCCCAACCCTAGGATTACCCGGAGGAAGGAAGATGATGCTGGTAGGTTGGATTTTCATTTATTGAGACTGTTTCCAGTGTTATGTTGAATTAAAACGATCACATCTACCTCATTCTTGAGAGGGTGATAATGATTCTCCTTAAGGAAGCAGAAACACGAGGTAGTATGTTTCTTCCTAACCAGTGTGCCACCTGAGTCACCCCTTCCCTAAAGCCTCTGCTCCCCAGGACCACTGCTGCCTGAAGCCTTGTCTTTTACTTTTCACTTCTCTTAGGTTCTCTTCCAATACAGATATTCTCTTTCTTACCTATTTTTTTGGGGTGTGGGTTAAAACATGAATCTTAAGTTTATTGAATTTTCAGTCTGGAACTATTTGAATTATAATTTTACTGTGACATAAATTGTTTAGAAAGCATCATTGGAGAAAGGTTTAAGTATTTAATTTTGTTCTTTTAAAAATTATTTATTTGCAAGCAGAGCCAGATGGGGGGGAAGAGAGAGAGAGAGAGAGAGAGAGAGAGAGAGAGAGAGAGAGAGAGAGAGAATGAGAATGCATAACAGGGCCTTTAGCCACTGCAAACAAACTCCAGATGCATGTACCACTTTGTACATCTGACTTTATGTGTGCACTGGGGAATTGGACTCAGGTTGTTAGGTTTTGCAGGCGAGTGCCTTAAGCGCTGAGCCATCTCTTCAGCCTTCTAGCCCTTAAATTTTGTTTTTTATTTTTCTTTGCAAGTAGGGAGATAGAAGAGACAGATAGAGATTATGTCTAGTTTGAAAACTGGGGATGAGTTACAGCATAGAAGTCCTTGTGTGTGCTGAAAATCTTTGCTGTCTTTTAAATTTAGTTTTTTGAGGTAGAGTCTTCCTCTAGCCCAGGCTGACCTGGAATTCACTCTGTAGTCTCAGGGTGGCCTCAAACTCACTGTGATCCTCCTACCTTTGCTTCCCAAGTGCTGGGATTAAAGGTGTGTGCCACCATGCCCAGCACTGTCTTTAAAAATTTTGATACATTTATTTGAGAGAGAGACAGGAGGAGGGAGGGAAGGGGGGAGAGAGAGAGAGAGAGAGAGAGAGAGAGAGAGAGAGAGAGAGAGAGAATGAATAAATAAAATATTAAAAAAGAAAATAGAAGCAAAAGAAATCCCCAGTCTTTAAAAAAAATACAGATTTCCCCCCTCACAATAATGAGTACTGTAAATGGAAAGAGAACTAAGACAATCGAAGAACTCCTTGGCCCTCATTGCCTTCCTGTTACTGAGTTAACTATTGTCAGTCACCTTCCACTAAATTACCTGCCTGTACAGATTGTGCTTTCGGAGTTAAGTTGGGTGCACCAGGCATGGTTTGTATGCATCTTAAGTCCCAGCACCCCTGAGGCAGAGGTAGGAGGATCTCTGAGTTCAAGGCCAGCCTGAGACTACAAAGTGAGTTCCAGGTCAGCTTGGGCTAGACTGAGACCCTACCTCAGAAAAAAAAAATTAAGTTGGGTACTTTGGTACAGTGCTGTTACGGAACCAGGAGGACTCCTTGTCCCTTGACCAACCTCAATGTCGTATATGAGTGTGGGTCAGCAGCCATACCTGATGCAATGCATGTCTTCTTGTTGAATAGATAGGCATTTGTGGTAGGGCTGGTGTCCTTAATATTTTTTTTAAGGCACTTGGGAGGCAGAGGAAGGAGGGTTACTGTGAGTTCAAGGCTAGCCTGGGACTACAGAGGGAGTTCCAGGCCAACCTGGGCTAGAGTGAGATATCTACCTTGAAAAAAAAAAAAAAAGAATACTATTCATTTGCACCAGGAAGCCTGGTTCTGATGTCTATAAATACAAGCCATCTGGATAACCTTTTTGAGTTTTTCAAGCTACATATAAACAACTCCCTTTTCACTGTATCATGTAGAGTTTTGGGCATCATGTGTCCTATAGATGCCACAGCACAATTATATGTAGAAGAGCTGTGTACTCTGCTGAGGCAGCAAAATATATACAAAAATGTTTATATTGGAATCCTTTAAAATACGACATCTGGCCAGGCATGGTGGCGCATGCCTTTAATCCCAGTGCTTGGGAGGCAGAGGCAGGAGGATCACCATGAGTTCAAGGCCACCCTGAGACAACATAGTGAATTCCCTGTTAGACTGGGCTAGAGTGAGACCCTACCTTAAAAGAAAATCTTACATACACACACACACATGTGCGCGCGGAATCAGCAAGAAATTAATGAAACTTTGGTGGAGGCAATCACTTCAACCCCGTCCACCTGTTGCACCCCCCTTGCTCATGTGTCCTGGTCCCTGGAATAGTGCAAACACTCATGCTCTCTGAAGTGATAGTAAGTGCTCTTTCAGCCCAACAACTTTTACGAGAGGATCATCCATTGTGTACCACTTCTCACTTTGTAGGGTTTGGACATTTGATTCAAATCACAGCCCTGAAACAGGGCAGTTGTTCCAAAATGGACTGGAAGCTTCCAGATACAGATTACAAAGTATGAGCTAGAATGCTGCTTGGTAGAGTTGTTGGGGAGAGAATTCAGGGTTCAGATATGTATATGGACTAGATTTCTTTCATGATCTCTTTCAACTACATACTGTAAGAGCATGAATTACCCTGATTGTCTGTGAGATGCCTTATCAATTCACTCTCCTGATTAGAAAGGTATTCTATGAAATAGATGAATAGTGTCATGTCCGTCCCCTCCTAACCCCCTGCAGATATCAGGTATCTTCCTTAGTCACCTCAAGCTCCATACTTAGGTTAACTAGCTTGCTTCAGGGAGCCTTCTATCTTTGTGATGCAGTGGACCACCATCAGCAAGCTGGTTTGCATGAGTGCTGGGGATCTAAACTCAGGTCCTCAAGCTTGTATGGCAAGCACATTACTGAGTCATCTATAACCCATGCCTAAAAAAGTCTTATTGGCCAAACACTTGGGGATACTGTTAAAGTACTGTGGTTTATGCTTTTAAATGTTTACTCAAAAAGCCAAAAAAAGTATTGTCCTGTGGTCGTATGTGTTATTTTAACTGTCACCCATTCACCATCTTTTCCTCTGTGTTCTGTCCCACGTCTGTGCTCTTTTTCTTAGAAACCGACACTATGGATCTAAAAGGCTATTAAGTACATCTTAATGATCCTTGCTCGTGTGCGTGCATGCGTCAGGATTTCTCTCTCTCTCTCTCTCTCTCTCTCTCTTTCTTCTTTCTTTCTTTCTTTCTTTCTTTCTTTCTTTCTTTCTTTCTTTCTTTCTTTCTTCTTTCTTTCTTTCTTTCTTTCTTTCTTTCTTCTTTCTTTCTTTCTTTCTTTCTTTCTTTCTTTCTTTCTTTCTTTCTTTCTTTCTTTCTTTCTTTCTTTCTTTCTTTCTTTCTTTTTTTTGAGGTAGCATCTCGCTCTAGTCCAGGCTGATCTGGAATTCTGTATGTAGTCTCAGGCTGGCCTTGAACTCACAGCAATCTTCCTACCTCTGCCTCCCCAGTGCTGGGATTAAAGGCATGTCCCTTCACACCTGGCTTTGCTTTTTTGAGGTAGGGCCTCACTTTATTTAGTCCAGGGTGACTTGTAAACTCACTCTGTAGTTCCAGGCTGGCCTCAAACTCACAATGATCCTCCTACTTCTGCCTCCCAAGTGCTGGAACTAAAGGCATGTGCCACCATGCACAGCTTTAATTTCTTTTCTTTAGTCATTTGAACATTTATTATTTCAATCAATTATTTATTATTATTATTTGAGATTCCTGGAATCTCATGACAAAAAAATTTTAATAGCCATTAAACAAACATCAGAATTATCTGAAGGGCTTGTTGAAATACAGATTGTTGGGATAGAATTCCTGCATGTCTGTGTGTGTAATAGCTTCCATTCTAAGTTATCTAAAATGATTCAAAGTCTGCTGTAGTTTGGTGCCACCTGGTGGTACTTACATACTCCTGTAGCTGCTGTTTTAGGACAAGGTTAGCTAATTACATGTATTTCTTCTTTTTCTTTTTCTTTCTTTCTTTTTTTTTTTTAAATTTTATTTATTTGAAGATTGAGAGAGAGAATGAGAGAATGGGCACACCAGAGCCTCTAGCCACTGTTAATGAACTCGAGATATATGAGCCACCTTGTGTATCTGGCTTTACATGGATACAGGGTAATTGAACTCAGGTCCTTCTGCTTTATAGGCAAGTGCCTTAACCATTGAGCCATTTCTTAAGCCTGAAACTAGAAAAATTTAAATGGCATCAAATAAATGATTCATATGGTTGGCACATGTCACAAACTGGACATATAGAATATGAAATCTGATCTATTAAAATAGAACCTTACATATTTCTCCAGTTATGTGTGCAGCAAAGTCTTAGCATAGGAAATCATTATTATATAAAATACATTATTTTATTATTATGCAATATAATTCAAAAACAATGAAACAATTAAAAGACTGTAATATTTGGAATATAAAACTATAATTAGATCAGAAAAAAAGAAAAAACTTAAAATATTTCAGCTAAGTAACATTGCAAACATTACATATTAGAACTTGGGATGTGGCTTAAATTATACACAACTAACTGGGAAATAGAAAATACAAGATTAATGTAATGAGCAGATATTCAAGCCTAGGTGTAAATAAAAGGCTCAATAACAGAATACAACCAAATGAAGTAGAAGGTAAATAAAACATCAAGATTAAGAAAACAGCTGGGCATGGTAGTGCATGCTTTTTGGGAGGCAGAGGTAGGAGGACCACCATGAGTTTGAGGCCAGTCTGGGCTTAGAGTGAGACTCTGCCTCAAACCAACCAATCAATCAAACAAAACATTTGATTCTTTTAACCTTTAACCCACAAAGGCATATGGAAATTGACTATATAACATATAGTAAAGTTGTTATTTCCCTAATTAATCTAAAATCCAGTATAATTCCAGTCAAAATCCCAAGAGGACTTGTCTTTTGTAGAATATGATAAACTTTAAAAAAATTCAGTATTCAAGGCTGAGGAGGTTGCTCAGTGGGCCAGAACACTTGCTGTGCAATTTGTAAGCCTGATGGCCTGAGTTTTGACCTCCAGAACCCACGTAAAGCTTGGATATAGTCATGAGCACCTGTAATCCCAGCCCTGCTGGTGAGACAGGACGTGAGACAACAGAATACACAGTACAGACATAAGGGTGCACAGGAGACCTTGCCTCAAACAAGATGGAGGTTGTCCTTTGATCCCCACATGGGAGCCGTGGCATGTGCATCTGCACTCACAACAATAATAAAAGAATATCAAAATTTAGTTTAGGAAGTTGTGTGAAAGAACAGTATAGTGTTTGTACCTCTCTATCTACGCAGAATGATTCTTGCACAGAGGGAGGTATTATCTCACTGGTATGAGGTGTGCGGGTTCAATCCTTGCATGAAAGGAAGGGGCAAACTTTCTAAAGCCACAGAATTTTAAAATGCTGTGCATGGTGGTGCAAACCCATAACCCCAGCATTTAGTAGGCCAAGGCAGGAGGATTGTGAGTTCAAGGCCAGCCTGGGCTAAACAGTGAGTCCCGGTCTTTAGGGAAGAGCAAAGGGGGTTAGGGAGAGAGAAGAAGTTAATACACAGTACAGGCAGATAAACTTGGCAGGGTCGATTGAAAACTGTGGGCGTGTTCATGTCTGGTATGTTACAGACAGGGGTTTGTAGGGATTTAAAATGGACAGACCATATGGTAGTTTGAATATGGCCCCATAGACTCAAGCTTGAATTTTAAGTCTCCAGTGGGCAGAGATCTACTGAGGAAGTCACTGGGGGAGTCTAGCCTTAAGGTGTAGGTGTGTTCAGAGAAGTTAAGTTCATCATTAGCTAGCTGCATACGGACTTTGAGACCAGCCTGTCCAAAAGCAACAACAACCGGAAGGAAAAAAAAAAAAAAAAAAAGGAGCCAGGCATGGTTCCCAGAACTTGGAGGCAGGGGTAGGAAGATCACCACGAGGCCAGCCTGGAACTACAGAGGGAGTTCCAGGTCAGCCTAGGCTCCTGCTTGCTGGGGTACGTGTCTGCTGGCTGCACTTTTTCTCTCTGCTTGGATCTATGGAAGCAGCTTCTGCCACTGCCTGAAACAAACCCCTTCCTTCCATAAGCTTTGCCCCAGCAACAAGGAGCTGACTGCAGCAAACTGTTACTGTGATGTATAAAGAAAGAGAACTAGCTTCCTGCTTTATCCCCTTATTTTTTAGTTGACTTGTTTATTTATTTATTTTTTGTTTTTTGAGGTAGGGTCTCGCTCTAGCCCAGGCTAACCTGGAATTCACTATGTAGTCTCAGGGTGGCCTTGAACTCATGGTGATCCTACCTCTGCCTCCCCAGTGCTGGGATTAAAGGCGTGCACCATCATGCCCGACGTGACTTGTTTATTTTATTTATTTATTTTTTCGAGGTAGGGTCTCACTGTAGCCTAGGCTGACCTGGAATTCACTATGTAGTCTCAGGCTGGCCTTGAACTCATGGTCATCCTCCTACCTCTGCCTCCCGAGTGCTGGGATTAAAGGTGTGCGCCACCTGCCTGGCTATTGTTTACTTTTTATGCAGCCTCAATGTGCGCATCAAATCTGATTCATGTTTTTCTTTTGCTAGTGTGTATTGTGTTGCTGTGTATGCACACACATGTGCCCATGCAGGCCCAAGTGCTAGCCAGCGGTGGGTGGCTTGCTGATGGTGGTCCACTGCATCACTTTCGCTCTTCTGGCCATTCTCATTTTGAGCTAGAGTCTCTTAGTGATAGTGGAGCTTGCCATTTTTCCTGAGCTCCAGGGAATTCCTTGGTCTCTGCTCCCCTTTGCCTGACTGGGGTTTCAGGCATAGGTGGCCATGTACATGGATCTGGAGAGTTGAACTCCAGCAATTTCAGATCCCTTCACGCCCCCCTGCTTGCACAGGAAGTGCACTAACTGCTGAGCCATTTCTTCAGTCCAAATTAATGTATTTTTAAAAAAATACTTACTTTATTTGGGGACAGGAGAGATGGTTCAGGGGTTAAGGTGCTTGCCACCAGAGCCCAACAATGTAGGTTCCATTCCCCGGTACCCACATAAGCCAGATGCAAAGTGGTATGTGCATCTGGAATTCATTTGCAGTGGCTAGAGGCCCTGGCATACTTTTTTCTTCCTCTGTGTCTGCATCTCTGCTTGAAAATAAATAAATAATATTTTTTAAATGTTTTATTTGGGCTGAAGATTGCTCAGTGGTTAAGGCGCTTGCCTGTGGAGCCTGACAACCCTGTTCTGTCTGATTCCTCAGTAGTCAGATGTACAGGGTAGTGCATGCATCTGGAGTTTGTTTGCAGTGGCTGGAGGCCCTGGACCACCCATCTTTCTGTCTCTCTGCTTGCAAATAAATAAAAATTTAAAAAATATTTTATTTATTTGAGAGAGACAGACACAGGTAGAGAGTATAGGCGTACCAGGGTCTCGCACTGCAAACTAACTCCTGACACATGCACCATTTTGGGGAATCGAACCGGGGCTGTCAGGCTTTCAAAGCAAGCACCTTTAACCGCTAAACCATCTCTCCAGCCCCATGTCCTGCTATTGAAGTGATGTTAGCTATCTTATTTGGCTTCCTGTGTTGCTTTGTGTTGTATCAGTTACATTAACCCTGCACGTGATAATCAGCCACATTTACTTTCCTCCTTGACCAGTAATGGATACTCATCATTCCCCACTTGCATCAGCTGGTGCTGGTTGCAAACCACATTTCTTGAAACAAGCAACCAGTACCATTTCTCCTGGACCTGTGTGGGAGAGACTGCCCATGCTCCTGTGGGTCAGCTGAGTGCTGAGGGCTCCTGCTGGAACAACTCAGCCTTTCTTTCCAGTCTTCCTCTTTCAGCTCTTACGCTGGTCAAGGTTTCTAGAATTATGATGCTGAAGGGAGTGTGTCTGAAGTTGCTGCCTGATAGTGCTTGTCCTAGGCTTGTGTACCGTAACATAGACAAGGTGCTTTTTGTCTTTATGCCTTTATTGTGTTAATTTTTGCAATCTTTGATAAATCATGATTACTCTTTTTATCTACTAATATGGTAAGTTGATGCATTCTCAGATGTTGAACTCCTGCTATTGGAAGATATATGTATTACTTTGCTTTAAGAGATTTGACATCTATAGTTATAAGTGCAATGGGACTGTGATTTTTATTTTATATTTTTTATTTCACTTTATTTTTCTTACATTGTCCTTTTTTTTCTCTTCTTTTTTTTTCTTTCTTACATTGTCCTTATCTGGATTTAAAATCAGGATTACATGAGGCTCAAAGTGATAGAGGTCTCTTTTTACTTGTTTATCTCCTGTTTTCAGCAACAACTTCTATATTAACTAAAATTTATGAGAATTTTCCTTAAAAAAGGTATTCAAGTTTGGGATTTTTTTTTTTGAGGAAAGATTTTAGATTTAAATTTCTTTTACCATTTATTATCCAAATTTGTGTGTGTGTGTGTCTATGAGGAATTTTATATTTCTAGGAATTCAATTTTCATTCATGTGTCAATTAGCATATTCATGATACTTGTTTATTCTGTTGTAGCTCTTATTTCCCCCCTTTGTATATTCACTGTTCTATATTCTTTATACATTTAGTGTGTGTATATATTTCCTTTTATGATAGCCCTTATTGAAATCTTACCTATCTTATTAAATTTACAAGATTATCTTTTTAAAAACTTAATTGACAGCTTCAGTAATTAGACAGTAAGCCATGAAAATTTCCTCCCCATCCCCACCTCTCAAATCCACCCTCCATATCCCCTCCCCCCTCAATGACTTTCTCTTTTCCTCCTATTATGAAGGTCTTGTGTAGGTGTTATCAGGCACTGCCAAGTCATGAATATAAGGGCCATTTTGTATCTGGAAGTTTGCATTGTGAGCAGTCCTACCCTTCCATTGGCTCTTACAGTCTTTCTGCCACATCTTCCACAATGGACCCTGAGCCTCTGGAAGTGTGACAGAGATGTCCCAGTGCTGAACACTCCACTGTCACTTCTCAGCACTATGGTGTCTTTTGAGTCATCATAGTGGTCACTGCCATCTGAAAAGAGAAGCTTCTCTAACCCAAAGTGAGAATAGCATTAATATATGGGTATGCACATTTACAAAAAGAAGTGCTCATAAGTCAGTTCGGTGGGCATAATATATTCATTTAACCAGACAACAGCAGACATTACTTCCCTTGGGACCATTACTTCCCTCACCATAGGCTTTTGACTAGGTCTTCAGTACCAGACATGTATTCCCTCCCCTGGAACAGGCCTCCAGTCCAATTAGAGATCAGTTGGTTTCCCCCACAATAGATGTGCCACTATTGCCTCAATTGGCACATTTGGCCTGGCTGGCCAGACTTAAGACTTCTCTCTCCCATAGGACTTCATGCAGCCATAGCTTTTTCCAGCTTTCTGTCAGCTGATTAACAGGGAGGAGGTTTCCAGCTCAGCTCCAGCCTGATTCCTCAGTGACTTGCAGTCAGCCCAAGCCTGTATGGTCTTCAGCAGTAGGGTCTTACCATCTTGTTTAGGTGGGCAACCAAGAGCGTTGGCAATGGCCCGAAATGTTTTGGAGGCCTCAGGAACCTCCCTGGCCAACAACTCACTGGAAGGTATCCCATCTCTGGCACTGAAATTTTCCTACTAACAATCTATGGCTTCTGGGTGCGCCATTATCTAAAGAAGTAGGGTTCCATGTGGCTTATTTATAACATCTTAATTCCTTAACTCAATCCCTTCATTGCATCACCAGTAATCTGTTCATCTACTTACATGTATATAATACCCTCTGTCATGGTTTGATCAGGTGTCCCCCACAAGCAAATGAATGTGTTCTGAATGCTTAATCCCCAGCTGATGGCAGTTCGGGAGCTGTGTTGTTGGGGGCAGGTTTATGGGGTTATAAACCAGCTTCCCCTTGCCAGTGTTTGGCACACCTTCCTGCCATTGTCTACAGTGCTATGGCGGAGGTGATGTCCACCCCTCTGCTCATGCCATCATTTTCCTGCCCGGATGGAGTCTCCCCTTGAGTCCATAGGCCAAATAAACCCATTCCTCCACAGCTGCTTTTGTTTGGGTTCTTTCTGCGTAGCCACTAGAAAGTTGACTGCAACACCCTCCCCTTTAGTCTCTCCTCTCCTCCCTCCCTTACAGCCTCTTTCTAGCCTGCTGGCCTCTACTGCTTTTACTCCAACTCACATACAAATCGAAACACTTGTAGCTAGAATACACACGAGTGAGAACATGTGGTGTTTGGCTTTCTGAGCCTGAGTTATCTCCTAGTATAATCTTTCCAGATTCATCCATTTACCTACAAGTTTCATTTGTCTTTACTATTTAATAGAACTCCATTGTATGAATGCACCACACCTTCATTATCCATTCATCAGTTGGGGGGACATTTAGGCTTGTTCCATTTCCTAGCTATGGTAAATAGGCCTGAAATAAACATGATTGAACAAATATGTCTTAAGGTAGTGAGTAGAGTCTTAGGATATATGCCAAGGAGTGGTATAGTGGGGTCATATGGTAAATCTATTTTTAGCCGTCTCAGGGTTCTCCACACTGCTTTCCACAATGGCTGTACTAGTTTACATTCCCACCAACAGTGTAGAAGGTTCTTAATTTTCCACATCCTCACCAGCATTGTTTTCCTTTTTTAAAAAAACTTTATTGACAGCTTCCATAATTATAGATACCCATGATAATTCTTCTCAACCCCCACCTTCCTCTTCTCAAATCCACCCTCCATCATACCCCTCTCCCTTCTCAATTAGTCTCTATTTTGTTTCGATAATCATCTTTTCCTCCAATTATGAAGGTAGTGTTGGGTACTCCGAGGTCATGAATATCAAGGCCAATTTATTTCTGGAAGATTACATTGTAAGCAGTTCTACCCTTCCTTTGGCTCTTAAATCTTTCTACCACCTCTTCCGCAGTGGACCCTGAGCCTCAGGAGGTGAGATAGATGTCAGTTTTGTCTACACAGCAAGTTCTTCATAAGACTCTGTCTTAAGAAAACATAGTCTATACAGTTGTATACACACACACACACACGTGTAGTAGGTCACTCCTGTAATACCAGCACTCAGGAGATGGACATAGGAATGTCAGGAGTTTAAGGTCATCCTTTAACAACACAGTAAGTTTGAGGTTAGCTTGACTACATAAGGTGTGTCTTGAACCTTGTTTTTTTAAAAAAGGGGCTGAGGAGATAGCTCAGTGGTTAAAGGCACTTGCTTGTAAACACTGCTGGTCCAGGTTCAATTCCCCAGTACTCAAGATGTAAAACCAGATGCACAAAGTAGGCATTTGGTGTTCATTGCAGTGGCAAGAGCTCTGGTGCTCTTATTCTGTCTCTCCACTTGCAAATAAATAAATAAATACATTTTTAAATATAAAAGGTGGCCAGGTGTGGTGGTGCATGCCTTTAATTCCAGCACTTGGGAGGCAGAAGTAGGAGGATCTATGCTACTCTGAGATGACATGGCTTATGTTATCGTGAGACCCTGCCTTAAAAAAAAAATAAAAAATACACACACAGCTGCTCGAAGGCTGCTGAGATAGTTACAAGGAGTCTGTTGTTTGGAACATCTCTAATATGTAACTTTTCATTCTAATCGCTACAGCTTAGTAAAGCTCTGCCTTGGACAAGTCCCTTCCAAATCTGTATGCGAGAGATGCCATTGCCACTACCACAGCAAAGCTCCAATGAGGATGCTAAAAATACCAGTCTTAGAATACTGTGCTCAGTGACCATGACCTATCCAAAGAAGGAAGACAATAACAAAGCAGAAATATTTTCACCTTCACCTCAGGGGACAGTCAAAACAAATTACAGCTTTTGAAGATGTCACTAATGCTTCTCCAAGTCAACTTGTCCAGTCAAGAAAGGATGATGATACAGTGCTTATAAACGATGTTTCCAAGAGCATGAAAAAGACACACAGTTTTGGACTTGCCAAAAATAATGGAAAAATATAGCGTGGAACTTGTACCAGTAGTAGCTTCTAAGACCCCAGTGTCAAACGTGGATATCTCAAGTCCAAAACACATGTCGGTAGTGGTGGCACATGCTGGTAGGATATTGCTGAAGTCCAAAACACATACTACTGGAGATGCATCTCTCTTCAACCCTCATGATGAGGACATTCCAGAGGTATGAATATACTAACCTACTAACCTTACAGCTTATTATAGAGCCAGTGACTTTTGGGAAGAAGTCTAAGCCCGAGGAGGCAGCCATTACTGAAGATACAGGGTAAAGCAGAGGATGTCCATACATCAGAGCAAATAGTTTCTGACTTTGAAGGACAGAAATGTTGAGGAAAGTTGTGTCTATCTTAATTGATTTTGATATGCCTCCCACTAAGAAGTCAACTCTCTCCACAATGCCATTATAAAGTGTCTTCAGGAAGAGACTAGTACTAACTACTCAGAGGAAGAGTTCCTTCTGGAAGAGCCATCAGTGTCACTGGAGGTGACTCCTAGAAGAAAGTCCCTCAGCAAACCACCATTCTTTGAGAAGGATCCTACCACTGGAGAGGAGTCACGCTCATGTCAAGAGAAGCTCACCACTCAAGGGAAGGTGACCTTCTTGTTTAGACCTACATGTACATGGTACATGGTGGCAAACTACAGACAGCAAACATGATTTTTTAATGGACCTGGTCATTTTTAAGGATGAGCATATTACCATGGAAATAGCTCACATGATGAAGCCACTGTGTTTATTAAAGGAGACTAACACTCAGGGGATGCTCCTTCATGTTGGTCAGTAATGGTTCATCTAGATACCTTCACAAAGTCTTAAGAGGTCTACCATGAATACTGGGTTGCCGTCTATATTTCAAGAGAAGCACATCATTCAGATAGACATATCCAGTTGGAAGAAGTCTTTGACCTTGAAGAAGCCTCCCACTGGGAGCCACACTTTCAGGTGGCTTCACCTATTAAGAAGCAGCCCAACATAGGAGTCTTCGCCTTCACAGAAGCTGCAGCATAACGCTCAAAGAATAAGGTTCTACTTAGGTCGTGGGAACTAAGAAAGTCATCTGTAAGCCATTGTCCTTTCAGAAGTCTACCACTAAGGAGTCCCCTTCTGATTGACCATCTGTATTTCAAGAGACGTATACCACTCAGCTAGAGGTGTCCACTTTGAAGCCCATGAACCACAAACTTCCCACTGAAGAGCAGTTGGTTTTTCAGGTGGCCTCAGCATTTAAGGAGCAGTGAGTGTATTGTGGAGGAAGTAACATCCACAACAAATCTTTTACAGTCACAGAAGCAGCAACATACCACTCAAGGGACAATGTTTGGTGATAGGCCACAAGTAGTTCAGCCTATAAAGATGAGTCCTTCATTAAGAAGTCGTTGTCCTTTAAGAAGCCTACCTCTTTAAGAAGGAGTCCTCTACTAAGGGTCTATCCTATTGCAAAAGAAGCATGCCACTCAGGCAGAAGTGTCCACTTTGAAGAAATCTTTGGTCCTGAAAAGGCCTCCCACTGTAGAGAAATCACATTTTCAGGTGGCTTCAACTTTTAAAAAATGTATCATGGATGAAGCAATTGCCACCCATAAGTCTTTATCCTTACAAAAGTAGCAGCATACCACTCAAGAAATAGTGACACTAATATTACAATCAGTTCAGCAAAGTCACTCAGGAGCTGTCGTCCTTTACAGAAAATAAAGTGCACTACGCTGGTGCAGGCAATCCCCACCTGGTCAGAATAGTCAAGAGTGTCAGGAATCAACCAAGACAAAAAATTGTTCTGTACTGAGTCACCATCACTCAGGAAGGGGCCTACAACTGAAAAGGAGGAATTCCTAACTTCCTTCTCGGAAGACTTCCAGTGAAGAATCAAATAAGGAACCAGGGACTTTAAAGGAAGGAGCTAATGACAAGGAGCTTCTCTTGCCAGAGTTATTTTCTCCATATAGTTCTGCCAGTGAAGATAAGCCACATTCCTGAAGTCATTTACCAAAAATTACTCCCCCCAAAATTGGTTCCCCCCTGGAAAATATGGAAGCAGAAGAGGATTTTATCAATAAACTCTTAGTGAAGAAATATTCTTCTCCTGAGGCAGGAAGAAGCCAAGAGAGGACCATGTTCGAGAAGGCTTTGTGAGAACACCAGCCGTGATGCTGATGAATCCCTTATTAAGCAGTCACTGGCCTCTGAAATGCATCCAGTATTGAGGCCAGTAAGAAACCATTGAACATAAAGAAGTCAGCCCTGAAGAGATGGCTGTCCTCAAGATGCCATCGATCTTGCAAAGGAATTCTGTTAATGAGGTGGATATCCTCAAGGAGCACACCATGACACCGAGGTTCACTTCAACTATGTGACCTTGCAAGAGATACCTCGCAGTGTGAGAAACGCTGTCTGGAAGGGGCTGTTGGCCTTGAAGGAGAAGCTCATAACTGAGACAATGGTCATACTGAAGTATCTATTGGCTTGGCTGGAAATACCAGAACCAAGAATAAAGTTAACTTGGAGGAAACCTTGCTCTTGCAGGAGAAGCCTAGCACTAAGGAACCACTGGCCAGCATTGTGAAGGAAGCCAGCCGGCTTCTAGGCCATTTCACCCTGAAGACAGCTGAGAAGGAAGCCAGCCCCAAGTCCTTGGACTTTCATGATAAACCTAGCATTAGGAAGGATTATATCCTCAAAAACCCATTAGCCTTTCAGGAAAAGTCCAACATTCAAGCTCCCTTCAAGGACACATTAGCTCTGAATAAGTAGCACACTACTTTATTGACTGGAAGAGGATGCTACCCAAGGCATCACTTTTCTTAAAACATTTTCTGTCCTTCCAGTTGAGAACAGTTCATATGTGTTGAGCAATGCCCTTGAACAGATAAGTCCAGTGTTACCAACATGTCTACTATCACCATCAAGTCCACTTTAGGTGAATCTGGTTCCAAAAACCCTTACTCCTCTCCAAGAAGAACACAGAATAAGATCTGGAAGATACTGACACACTGGAAAACATTGATCCAGTATTTAACTCTGTATATGAGAAAACCCACCTCAGCATAGGTAATGATTCATGGAAGCTGCCTCTTGAGCATGCTACACCACTTGCAGGCAGCTCCACGGGAGAGTCTCCCAGCCCCAAACAGGTTGGTTCTACTTTATTTAGCTTTAGAGTGTGGTCTTACAACCCTTCCCCAGATTTTTTGACTTCCTAAGTCTCTCAACTTCCTCCCTACGTGCTCCCCCCCCATGTTTCAGTTTCTAACACTCTTGGGGAGTGGTTAAGTTTCAGGTCTCTCACACTTGACTTCCTGAATCCCAGTCTCCTCTCTGTCGTTCTTTAATTCCAAGGAATCTCCTACACAACAGTAGAAACAAAGATTTACATACATGAATATGTAAATATGATCTATATATAGATTTTTAAAAATAAGTCAACAAGTCAGATGGGGACTGAGCAGAAGTTGTTGATTTTACAATCAGAAGTTAAAAACTGATCTTTGAAGAGTATCTTAATAGATAAGATCTCTAGCCACTGCAAAAGAACTCCAGATGCATGTGCCACTTTGTGCATCTGGCTGTTCATGGGTAATGGAGAATCAAACCCAGGCCTTAGGATTTGCTGGCAAGTGCCTTCTCCCCAGCCCCTACAAATTGGAATTTTAAGCCAGTAGTCCTTCTCTACTTAGCTGCTTAACAAATTACAAATTTAGCACATAAAAACAAAGTATTTTCCATCTCACAGTTTCTGAGGTTGAAGGTTGGGGTGTGTGTGGCTCAGGGTCTTTTTTGAGGCTGCAATCTGTCAGCTTGAGTCATCTATAGGCTTGGTTAGAGGGTTGTGTCTCTAACGTGGCTGGTGGTAAGATGACATAATTCCTGGCCTTAGTGTTCCAGAAGTCCACAGACCTGTTTGAGGATAAACATTTAGTTTCCATTATTTTAGCAATACCCAGCTTGTTAGAAATCCAGCCTATATTCAAAAGGAGAGGGGGATTAAGCTACATCTGTTTAGGAAGAAAATGTTAATAATTTTATGGATGAGAAAATTGGAAGGTACTAAAAAATTCATCCTGATGATAAGCAGGCTTGCTACTGTTTCCTGAGGAGCATTTGGGATTAAGGGCTCTAGTGTCAAATGCTTAGGTTCAAATTCTGATTCTATCCTTCTATAACTTTAAGCAAGGAAACTTTAATATTTCACAGGACTTGTGGATAGTAAGCAAAGGTAAAGCATTTCCTATATAGAGGTTTTTGAGGTAGGCATTTTTAAAATATTTTATTTATTCATTTTTTTTTCAATCAGAGAGAGAGAAAGAATGAAAGAGAGAGAATGAGAGAGAACCAGGGCCACCACCTTGTGGGCCTGGCTTATGTGGGCCCTGGGGAATTGAACCCCGGGCCTTAGGCACTGGAGGCAAGTGCCTTAACCGCTGAGCCATCTCTCCAGCCCTGAGGTAGGCATTTGATAAAAGCCATCAGTGTATTTTCTCTGCTAGGACCTATTGGTAATTCTGATACAGGTGATATCTTCCTGTAATGTTATTTGCAGAGTGAATTTGTTATTCTGTACCCACCACAGAAGCCTGCTTATTCATACCTAGTTTTAAAATTCTGCTTATAAATACCTATTCATTCTTGAAGATCTGGAGAAAGCAGATAAGTGTGTGTATTTCTAGTATTTCCCCTCTGGGACTCAGTGGTAGAGCTCAGCATGCAGGGGCAAGGCTCTGGATTCCATCACGAGCACCACCAAGACAAAATAACTCAAAACCTCAAGTGTCTGTCTGTCTGTCTGTCTGTCTGTCTGTCTGTCTGTCTGTCTATCTATCTATCTATCTATCTATCTATCTATCTATCTATCTATCTATCTATCTATCTGCTTTGTTTGAGAGGGGTCTTACTGTGTTTCTTCCTAGGCTGGCACCAAACCCTTGAGCTCAAGTAATCTTCCTGCCTTAACACTTCCCCAGTGGCAGTATTTGTATGTGCTACCATTCCTGGTATTTTAAACACAGTTCCTTCTTGTTCCTTCAAGACAGGCCTCAGAAACGAAATTCCCCTTTCAGAAGATAGGAACTTTGTCTCAGATGCCTTGCTGGGATTTGAACATCTGCAAGGCATGCTCTACCACTGAGATAGATCCTCAGCCCCACCAGATTCCTGATGATATGCCACTCTGCTTTCCTGGAAGTTTGTGCCAGTGTACATTCTGCTAGCAGCTGACCATAATTGCTACCCCAGTATCATTAGTGTCTAAAAAGTTTCCATGGCTTCTGAGAACCTGTAGCAGGATACACCTGCATTAAAGTTGAGAGAATTTTGTTTTTACCAGAGCTTTGAATATATATGAGTGCTTTCTAGTCTTTTGCATTAATTTCCCTCTGTATAAATTATACAGGAATAGATATAAGCTTCTGTTCTTTTGTAGCTTAAAATATAAGGTGGATATGGATGCATGATTAGGATGTGCAGTAAAAGTTGTACATGCACTTACTCAGATCCGTCTTAAAAGCAGAGTAAGCAAAAGTTGTCAGCTCTCAAACTGACTTATAGATTGAGAAGACGAAGACCACTTTCTGAGCCACATTGTCGGTCGGTCCCCCCCCCCCCCACTCCTTTGGCTCCCATTTCCCTACTAATCAGAATACACGGAACACTAGGCACAGAAGTAGGAACCGTATGCTACACTTTCACCTGCTTTCTCAGGTCTTCAGTATTCCTTCAAATCCTCTACAGAGAAATTTAAAGGTATGGCTTACCAGTGGGGATCTTTGTTTCATCCAGCAAAGGGGCTTGCTCTTTGGAAATAGCATGAGGGTTTTTTCCTTTGCAAGGAGAGAGGAGTAACAGGAGAATTAAAAGGAAAAATTGGCATGGGCTTTGTAGATCCACTCTGCTGCACTGACGTTAGGTAAACTTGTAAAGCCATACCGTGTGATTACTGTGGAAAACAACTTTTCTCTAGAGTTTAAGCACAACTTAGTTCAGATAAAATTTGCCACCTTGCTGTTTTGTGTGTATATGCCGAATCTTTTGATTATCCAGCACACACTTTTACACTCAGTAAGTTTTGTGGCAAACAACTTCAAGGTAACATTTTTTTTGTTTTTATGTGCAAACAATTCTGACATAGGGAAGCTATTTTGCACTGATTAGTTTCATCATTTTGTTGGCTCGACTTCCTGTATCGCAGTAGTTTATTGTTGCTAATTGCCGGTCAGTTTCCGGCCAGGTAGTTTCCCCGGGAGCCGAGCTGGTGCCGCACAGTTACCTGTCGAGGCGGCGAGGCGACGGCGCTCCCTCGGTGCCCTCGGCTTCCGCGGGGCGGGGCGGGGCGGGGCGGGGCGGGGCGGGGCGGGCCGCAGCCTCAGGTGTCCGCGGACGCTCCGCTCCGCTCGGCGGCGCCGGGACTTCCTGTCTGGCGCGGGGCGGAAGGATCGCTGCCAGCGGCCGCCGCCGCCCCTGCCTGCCTGCCGTGCCGTGGTGGGGTTTCTCAGCCGCCGGCGGGCGGGCGGGCGGGCGGGCGGGAGGAGGCGGGCCGCCGGCCGCCGCTTCCTGTGGGAGGACGCGCAAGGATCCGGGCGTCGGAGGAGAGCGCGAGTGCGCGGCGTGCCGCCCGCCCGCTCCCTCCCTCCCTCCCCGCCGCCGCCGCCGCCGCCGCCGCCGCCGCCGCCGCCGCCGCTCACGGTGGAAGTCAATGTGAAGCGGCAGCTCCAGCCCGGGATCAACATGGCGACGTCGCTGCACGAGGGACCCACGAACCAGCTGGATCTGCTCATCCGGGCCGGTGAGCGCGGGGAACTTGTCCCGGTGCACGGTGCAGCGTGCCCCGGGCGGGCGGGCGCGGGGCGGCGGGCCGGGGAGCGGAGCCTGGAGGCAGGCGGCGGAGCAGGAAGTGGCCACCTTGGAGAGGAGCCGGCATGCCGGTGGGCTCGCGGGCGAAGTTAGGGAGTCGCGCCCGCCCGCCCGCCGGGAACCAGGAAGTGCGGCGCTGCCGTCCCCGCGCCTGCCACGCTGTCCGCCCGCCCGGGGCCCGCGGGCCGCCCCCTCCCACACTCGGCCCGCGGGCCGGGACTTCCGCAGGGCCGGGCCGCCCCGGGGTCGCCCGCGGAGCCGGGCCCGCCAAAAAGCGTTCCGGCCTCCCGCCCGTCCCCCAGGACCCGGGGACTAACGGTCCCGGAAGGGTCACGCCGCCGCCCTCTTCCCCGCGGGGACGGAGGACGCGGGCCGAGCGCCGGCTCTCCCGGGAGGTGCGTGACGGGGGGAGCGGCCCGGGCGGGGGAGGGTCTCGGCCCTTCCCCTCCCCCAGCTCCCACCATAGCGGAAGCGCCGGAGAGGACGGACGGCGCGATTGACAGGCCTCGGGTTCCAATCTGCGCTCCGCCAGCTTCCCGAGGAGCGCGTCGGCCTCGGGGGGCGGGACCCGGGCCGCGCTCGGCCAATGAGGGCCGGGCGGGAGTGGAGCGGACCCTGCGCGCACGGAATTGGAGGGAAGAGGAGTGTAAACACGGAAGTGGCCGCGGTGGGGGATGTGCGGCGCAGGCCCGGATCGAGGGGTCGCAGAGCTGTCGTGCTGCTAAAGACCTTAGCCTTTTTAGCCATCTGTTTGGTTTTCTGTCTGTTTTTGAAGACAGTCGGTAGGGGTCCTGAAATCTGTGATTTATTTAGTAAAACTAAGCTCGATTGGGGAAAAATCATGAACAGATGTATGCCCCTAAATTTTAGCCTTACGTTTAAATAAAAATTGGAATCATAGAGCCATATGTATTGAAACACATCTTGGGGAATGGTCTTTAATTCCATGACATATTCTATATGTTTCAAAAGTTCCAAGCAAACACTAGTTTTACTGAGTAGTGATTAAGAACATTTTTAATCGTTATTTCTGGTTGGAATAAGAAAAATACTTAGTGAATGAAAAGCAGAGGACAATAAGTACCGGGGTTCTTACAAAGTTTGTTTTTATGCCATCGATTCTGTTCGATACATAGAGTTGTCAGTGATGGATGCATGCATTTCAAGAGGTGTTATTTCCTTGGGTGTGAACACTTCAGACTCTTCGCACAGCCCTTGGAGTCAGAACTTTGAAAATCTAGATAAAAACTTATTTTGCAAGTGGGAGGTTTTTAAAATTTACTTCTACAAATTTATGGGATTATCCAGAAAACTGTATGTGACCTCTAGCTGTATTTTTGTTTATTTGAGATAGGGTCTCACTCTAGCCCAGGCTGACCTGGCTCTCATTCTGTACTTCCAGGCTGGCCTTGAACTCAGTGATCCTCTTACCTCTGTCTCCTGAGTGCCAGGCTGACCTGTAACTATTTGGCTTCAAGTGGGAATAAATAGCTTGGTTTGAAAATGAGGACCTACTATGCCTTTTTATATGAGTTCCTTCTTTATAGTGCCGGACATTTGAACCCAAATCCTCCAATATGCTAAACAAGTACTTTAACCATACCACCTTTGGAAAAGGGTTTCAAAAAAATGCCATTTTCTAGCACTGTTGGATTTCTTTTTTTTTTTTGTTGGATTTCTTTTATGCAGATTTTGTTAGTACAGATCTTATAACTGATTATTCTTTGGGGGGGGAACTCCATCAGAACTTGGACTGCCACCCCAAGAGTAACTGCGGAGTGGTCTTTCAGAGAAGGGATGAAGGTTTGTTTTTTTTTCCTGTAGGGTTTTGGTCTAGTTCCAGAATTTACAGTGGTCCTCCTACCTCTATGTCTCAAGTGCTGGGATTAAAGGTGGGAGCCACCAGGCCTGGCCAAAGTTTGTTTTTAACAGTAACACAAAGACTCTGTTGTATGTATAGTTAATTGTCTCGTTCCCCACTCACCTTCCTATGATCTGAAGATCTTTATGGGCTTTTAGAAGGAAACGTGACAGGTTTGCTAATTTACCTAGAATTCATTCCATGAGCTAAAAATTGGGGAAAGAAAATTTGTCTAAATAAGATTAAGGATTCTGATTTTAAAAAAATCTTACTCATTTGTAGAGAGTGAGTATGGGTGCACTAGTTCTCCAGCCACTGCAGATGGAACTCCAGATGCATGCGCCACTTTGTACATCTGTCTTATGTGGGTACTGGGAAATTGAACCTGGGTCCTTAGGCTCTGGAGGCGACTGCCTTAACTGCTGAGCCATCTCTTCAGCCCTATGACTCTGATTTTTAACAATATTTTTTGAGTGATTATGGCGTGCAAATGAACTCCAGACTCATGTACCACATATTGTGCTTTACGTGGATTCTGGGGAAATGAACCCAGGCTGGTGGGCTTTGCAAGTCAGCACCTCTAACCACTGAGAAATCTCCCCAACCCAGGTTCTGTTTTGTTTCTTGTGTGTGTGTATTTTTTTCTTCTTTTTAAAAAAGGAAGAGTAGGGTTCCTGAAACTGGTGATTTATTTGGTTAAAAACTGACTTGTTTCAATTGGGGAAAAATGATGAGCAGATGTGTATCTCCAAATCTAACAAGTTTACATTAAAATAAAAATTAGAATCAGAGAGCCATATGTATTGAAACACATTGGTGAACAGCCTTTAAGTGCTGTCAGGTTTTTTTTTTGGGGGGGGGGTTGCTTCAAGGTAGGGTCTCACTCTTGCCCAGGCTGACCTGGAATTCACTATGTGGTCTCAGGCTGGCCTGGAACTCACAGTGATTGTCCTGCCTCTGCCTCCAGAGCACTGGGATGAAAGGTGTGCACCATCACATGGTTATTTTGCTATCAGGTTTAATGGCATTTGGAGAATAGTACTTGCAGAGTTTGTGTGTGTAGAGTGGAGTCAGTGGTCACTGTTGTCTCTGAGAGAAGTCAGCAGGTGTAAGGAGACAGCTGGAGAGCCTGCACTTACCTTCTAGTGATGAGTGTGTAGCATGAGTGACATGTATGACAAGCTTTCAGTTGATGCTGGTGTAACTTTCTAGGTCACCATAACCCATTCACTGCTGTTAACTATTGTTACATGTCAGGCTACCTCAGGCTGTATTGCATTTAAGTATCGTGTGCATATATTCCCTTATTGCTGTGAGGAGTTTGAGAAAAAGATGAAATAACGAAGCCTATGTGTTATTAAGCTGTGTCATCTTAACCTCTGAAATGTTTTGTGCTGAAGATGTGACATACTCTAGTAAGTTTGCCTTGGGACCTGATGTATGAGTAAACTTTGGCCCCAGCAATCAAGAGTGGAGGATGCCGAGCTGGCCATCACTAAAACTGTGTCTACTAGTACTCTTAGTTAGCAAGCTCTTCAGGGCTTCCTTTTCTGTAATGAGACAATGTTGACCAGGTAGTTTCTAAAGACTTGGAAAGCTCTAAAATTACAAGTGCCCCAGAATGTTTAATGGAAAGGCGAGGTTTAATTTTTATACTTAAAAAAGGGGAGGGGGGCTGGAGAGATGGCTCTGTGGTTAGATGGTTGTCTCCAGAGCCTAAGGACCCAGGTTCAGTTCCCCAGTACCCACGCAAACCAGATAACCAGACGCCAGATAACCAGATGCACAAAGTGGCTCATGTATCGAGTTTGTTTGCAGTGGCACTCCCTCTCTCACTTTCTTCTCTCTCTCTCTCTCTCTTTCTCTCTCTCTCTCTCTCTCTCTCTCTCTCTCTCTCTGCTTTCAAATAAATAAAATTTAAAAAAAATTATGCCATGTGACTGTAGGGTTGTAATGTCATAAAGGTTAATTTCTTTCAGCCAGTCTTTGAAACTAAATGTGTGCTGTGTTGAAATATAAGACTTAAGTAATGTGTGGGATAAATCTTGGTGTAGTTTAATAATGTAGGCTCAGTTCCCGGTATCATATAGAAAAGCAAGGGCCTGACATTGTCCTTTTCCTAGTATTTATGTGGAAGCATTCTGTACGTAGTGGCTGGATTTGGGGGAGATTTTGAGTTTAAAATATTCTGCTTGCTTTTCCATATGTAAACACCTTGGTTTTTCCTTTCCTTCTGTTTTAATGGGGGGAGATTTTCTGGAAATGTAGTATAATTCTTTTCACTGACAAAACAATCTGTTTACTTGGTCAAGGTTCATCATGAAATTTGAAATAATGTAGTAAAAGTTGAGTGCCTTTTATCCAAAGTTCTTGGGGCAGAGGCATTTCAGATTATGAAATATTTATATAAACTCCAAATTAGTTCAGAATATCAAATTTGAAATAGAAATATATATATATTTATTTATAAATATATAGAAAGAACAGTATCAATTTTGGGAAAAAAATAATAAAAATTAGGTGTGGTACATGCCTGTAATCCTAGCACTGTGGAATCAGAAGCAGGAAGATCAGGAGTTCAAGGTTTGAGGCCAGCCTAAGCTACAGTAGACTCTGTCTCCCAAAAAAGCCAAAAGCCAAAAAGTACTATGTGAAAAAATAGGAATCATGTGTTAAAATAAGAGAATTTACTATGTAGTCTAGAACTCACAGTAAAGCTCTGCCTCCCAAGTGCTGGGATTCAAGGCATGCCCTACCGTGCCTGGCCCATAATTTTCCTTAGAAATAAATTTGGGTCTGGGAATGTAGCTCAACTTACTGTTCAGTAGCATGCATGAAGACCTGAGTTCATGGGTTTGATTCCCCAACACGACATAAAACTTGTTATGGTGGTGCACTCCTGGAATCCCAAGGCTTGGGGGAGGTAGAGCCAGGAGGACCAGAAGTTCAATGTCATCCTTGATTATATAAGGATAGCAGGTTCAAGGCCAGCCTGGGCTACATACGTTGAGACCCTGTCTCAGGGGGGAAAAAAAAAGCCAGGCGTGGTGGCACACACCTTTAGTCCCAGAGGTAGGAGAATTGCTGAGTTCAAGGCCAGCCTACATAGTGAATTCCAGGTCAGCCTGGCTAGAGCGAGACCCTACCTCAGAGAAAGAAAAGACAAAAGACATTTTGTTTGGTAAAGAAGAGCATACAAAATATTCTTGACCTTATTTAAAATGAAATAACTCCATGTATAACCTATAGTTTGAATGTTTATAAAGATGCAAAAGAAATAAGTAAAAGCTTTTATCCGTATTTATTTATTTTGAGATGAGCTCATGTAACCCTTGTTGGCCTTGAACTCACTATGCAGGAAGATGATTTTGAACTTCTGATTCTCTTTCCCTCAACTGAGTACCGGCATCATGGGCGTGCTCCATTGGGTGTATGGGCATCTAACCTAGGGCCTACCCTGAGCTACATCCCCAGCCCAGTGTAAAAGCTTGAGAAGTCTTTTGTGTAATGACCCCCCTGGTGTTTTGTGTATAGAAGCGCAGTAGTTTTTCATCTGCATACTGATGTTATGTAAGGAATAGAAACATGAGTGTAGAATTGGGTTGTTACCAATCATGGCTGTGCTCCTCTTGTTTTTTCTGGCTGGGGTGGGGATGGTAGTGGGCAGAGACAATCACCATGAGCTGGAGGCCAGCCTTAGGCTACAGTGAGACCCTACCTTAAAAAAACCTTTAAAGCCGTGGCACACGCCACAAAGTGGAAGCAAGCAAGGAGGAACTAAAAGCAAAGGTATTATATGTACCTTTGTATTTAAAAAAAAAAAAAAACAGCAGCAGTGTATTGGATAGCTCTGGATTAGGATGTAATTCTAACTTGTTTTTTCTTCAATCTTTGTAACAGCTTGTATTGGTGGGTGGTCAAGGGGAGCACAGTAGTTAGAGAATCCCAGAGTGTCTCCTTGCCTAGCTTTCCATTACGTTCACTTGTATCACTGAGCCCTAGGGTATAGAAGCTGAGTGATGACCCTGTATTAGTACTACTTGACAGAGGTGTTTTTAGGGAAAATCACTATCGCCTAATGAAGCATTTTCTCATTTTTCCATTGCTCTCAGATTGCTAGTAAATTTTATTTTGGTTCTGAACTAGATCCATTGCCAGCACTCTCTTATGCAAAGCGGGGAGGTATGCCTCTTGTCAGACTTAATTACCAAGTTTGGTATTTTGTAACAGCTGTTGAGTGAGTCTGGAATAGTCTTCCATACAAACACCAGTCGATTGGAAAGCTAGAAATGGAATAAGCATATTTTACCAATAGTAAATGAAAGCATAAGCAAATTTTATTTTTGGCACTCTGATTAAAATTAAGTAGTTTTTTTCAAATACATTTGTACATTTATTTCTTCAAGGAGGCTTTGACCAGCAATTGCATCTACTAGAAAACTATACTTATTGAATTACTATTAGCTTGTTTCTATTTTGAAGGGAGGTGCTTAGTTTTTCCTTTCATAAATTTCATACATGGGTCTAGAAAGTATACTTGCTATTCAATTTTTAAGTAAGAGAAGAGGAAATTTATTGTTCAGCTGAAAATTTATTTTTTTTTTTGCTTTGGTTTAGCATTGTTAAATGAATGTATACCTTGTAGAAATGTGTGTTTAGATTTTCTTTAAAACATTTTTCCAGGCAGGGTCTCATTCTCTAGCCCAGGATGACCTGGAACCCACCCTGTAGCCCCAAGCTGACCTTGAACTCACTGCTATCCTCCTACCTGAGCCTCCCCAGTGTTGGGATTAAAGGCGTAAATCCTTGTGCCCGGGTTGTTTGAATTTTTTTTTTCAAAAAAAAATTTAAATTTATTTGAGAGTAAGATACACACATACAGAGAATAGGCACATGAGGGCCTCCAGCCACTGCAAAGAACTCCAGACGCATGTGCCACCTTGTGCATCTGGGTTTACATGGGTACTAGGGAATTGAACTCAGGTCTGCTTTGAAAGTAGCCTTGCAGTTTGTAGACCACTCAGCCACCCTGACACCTCAGTATTGTAGTTCTTAAAATTAGAAATAAGCAGGAGAGTTATTTCTTAAATTTCTGTTATCACAGTTTAACCCAGAAGTTAAACAAGTGCTTGCTTGCAAAATCTGCCTGCCTGTTTTCAATTTCCCAGCCCCTCATGTTTGCAGCAAGAGACCCCTAAGACTGGCCCTTCCATATCCAAATAAATATTTAAAAGTTGTTTTAAAATTTACTCAGTAGGGCTGGGGAGATAGCTTCTTGGTAATGTGCTTCCTGTGCAAACATGGGGACCTCAGAGTTGCTCCCCAGAACCTACCCAGCACTGGCTCAGTGGACACAGGAGGATCTCCAGAGTTCACTGGCTAGCTTGTCTCGCCAAATTGTTGTGCTCTGAGTTGTGAGAGGCCCTGTCTCAAAACATAAGGTGGAGAGATTAGGGAAGACACCTGAAGTCAGCCTATGGGCTCCACATGCACACATACAAACATAATCCACTCCACACACAGACCTACCTAAAAATGCTTTAAAAATTACTTACTTGTCTGTGTAGGTCAACAAAAGTGAAGAAGTACTCCTGACTTACAATATTGGTAAGATATTCTTGGAAACTGTCATTTACATTATTGTAAATTGATCAGGAGTGGGCTTTCAATTTTTATTTATGTTCAGCATTGAGCTGGAGATAAGCAAGGCGATAATTAAAAGTGAGCTTTAATGGAAGGACTGAGTAGCCAGGTGTGGTGGCTTGCATCTATAATCCCAGCCCTTGGGAGGTTGAGGTAAGAGGATTGCCAAGAGTTTGAGGCCAGCCTGGTCTAGAGTGAGTCTCCATCTTAAAGGGTGTGGGGTGGGTGTTGGAGAAATTGTTGCTTTCCTTATCAGTCTGTTAGCTTGCAGAGTAATGTAAGCTTATTTTACACTTATTTATTTATTTCTTAATGTTTTTATTCATTTGCAAGGAGAGAGAGTATGGACTCGATAGGACCTCTAGCTGCTGCAAATGAACTGTAGACACATGCCACTTTTGGTGCATTTGGCTTTACGTGGGTACTGGGGAATTGAATCCAGGCTGGCAGCCTTTACAAACAAGACCCTTAACCACTGAGCTTTCTCACCATCTCCCCATCTGCCAGCTGCTTTTTTTAAAATAGCAATTTGTGTGCATGCTCACTTGCAAGTGTGTCCTCTTGCCACTGCAAATAGACACAGATACTTGAGCAACTCTGTGTCTGGCTTACGTGGGTGGCTTGGGAACGGAAACTAGGCTGGCAGGATTTGGAAGTAAGTGCATTAACTGCTGAACTCTAGCCCAAGCTGATCTGGAACTCACTATGTAGTCTAAGGCTGGCCTCGAACTCATGGCAATCCTAGTTTTATAAATTTTAAAGTATGAGTAAATGTAAAATATTTCTGTGATATAATGACTTAAGTTTTTGGGAAGGTTGAGGTCAGAAACATAAGCAAGAAGATACACTTTAAAGACGAATTTGAACTGGGCATGATGGTGCACGCCTTTAATCCCAGCACTAGGGAGGCAGAGGTAGGAGGATCACCATGAGTTCAAGGCCACCCTGAGACTACATAGTGAATTCCAGGTCAGTCTGGGTTAGAGCCAGACCCTACCTCAAAAAACAAAAACCAGCTAATTTGAGGGTTGGAGAGATTGCTCAGAGGTTAAGGCACTTGCTTGCAAAGCCTGAGGACCCCCATAAAGCTGGGTGCACAGGCTATTGGATGCATCTGAAGTTCCTTTGCAGCAGCTAGAGGCCCTGATGTGTCCATTATGTCTCTGTCTCTGTACTTGCAAATAGATGGATAAACAATTAATTAAAAATACTTAAACAAACCTAATGTGAGAGCTGGAGATAGATGGATGCTCATGCTGGATGGATCCTAGGCCCTGTGTAAGAAGCCTGGAACCCTAGTGATGGATTCAGAGAGAGGAGTTTCCCAGATGCTCGTGGCCAGCGCAGGTTAAAAAAAAATTTAAAACCTGCCTCAATTCAGGGTCTGTTGTGGAAGAGGTGAGGAGAAGATTGTAAGAGCCAAAGGAAGGGTAAGACTGCTTACAATGCAAACTTCCAGACACAAAATGGCCTTGATATTCATGACTTCACAGTATCTGATAATACCTACACATAACGGGAGGAAAAGATGATGACACTGTCATGGTTTGATCCAGGTGTCCCCCACAAACAAATGAATGTGTTCTGATAGATCAATCTTCAGCTGATGGCAGTTTGGGTTTTACAATCTTGATGAAGCTGTGTTGTTGGGGGTGGGCTTATGGTGTTATAAGCCAGCTTCCCCTTGCCAGTATTTGGCACACCTTCCTGCCGCTGTTTCCGGTGGTGTGGTAGAGGTGATGTCCACCCCTCTGCTCATGCCATCGTTTTCCCTGCCAGGATGGAGTCTCCTCTTGAGTCTGTAAGCCAAATAAACCCATTCCTCCACAAGCCGCTTTTGTTTGGGTTCTTTCTGCACAGCAACTAGAAAGCTGACCACAACAGACACCGAAACAAAACAGAGACTAATTGAGAGGGGGAGGAGATGGGAGGGTGGGTGGGGAGGGAATCATAATGGTTTGTTTGTGTTCTATAATTATGGAAGCCATCAATAAAAAGTTTTAAAAAATAAACCTGCTTCAAGTGAGGTAGACAGTCTAGGACTGACCCAGAAGTTGTCCTCTGACCTTCTGTATGCACAACCCCTCTCCCACACAAAGCTAATTTGAGAGGCTGGGGAGATAGCTTTGTCATTACAGTGCTTGCTCTAAAAGCAAAAATTTAAATTCCATCCCTAGCACCCATATAAAAATGTGCATGGCGGCACACGCTTCTGATCCTGGTGCTAGGGGGATGGGGACAAGAGGATCTCTGGGGTTTGCTGACCAGCTTGTTAGCTTCAGGCCAGTAAGAGACCCTGTCTGGGGTAAAAAAAAAAAGTGGATGGTGTTACTGAGGATGATAACTGAGGTTGTACTCTGGTTCTACTCATGCAAGAGGCAAAGATAGGAGGATCAGGCTGGAGAGATGACTCAGCAGTTGAGGCTCTTGTCTGTAATACCTAATGACACAGGTTCGATTCCCCGGTACCCTTGTAAGCCAGATGCACAAAGTGGTGCATGCATCTGGAGTTCATTTGCAGTGTCTGGTCTTCTCCCTGTTTCCCTCTCCCTCTCCACTTGCAAATGAATAAAGAATAGAAGGATCCAACCTAGGGGGTTTCAGATTAGCCTGGGCTACGTGTGACTCAAACAAGCAGACAACTCCATTTGTTCTAACCTAACATGAAAACCAAACTAAATGAATTTAGGATACATAATATGTATCTATTAGGAAAATTGTATTTTCTAACTAAATATTTTAAATCTGATAAAGTTCTTTTCCTGTATGCTTATTACCTACTCAAAGCTCTGATTTTCATTCAGTAGAGCTTTTCGAGTATATCTTAATACAATTACATAAGGCATTAGTTTACCCAGGATAGTTTATTAATAGCACTTACGACAACAGCTAAATTGCAACTCGAAACCAACTTGAAAGAATAGTTCCCAGATTAAATTCTCAAAGCCTGAGAATTTGCTTTCCAAGGCTCATTAGTGAATGAGAGCATTGTAGGGAGGCCCTTTGAGAAAGATACTATCCTCCATTCTTATACCGACTTTTCTCAGCAGGGCTGGAGGGTGAATCTTCAGCTGCAGTGAAGCCTCAGATAAGAGTATGCAGGGTCACCTAAAGATAGATTGGCTTAGTGGTTTGGCTGCCTTTCCAGGACCAGTTAGCTTCAAGCAGATGTCCATAAATGGCAAGAGCAACTGGAGAGACCTAGTACCTTGGGTGAAGTGTGGATGTGGGGAACAGGTGGTAAAAGGGCCTGGATTTTAAATGAAGACTTTCCAAATGACCGGGACTGAGGGCTGAGACAGCTTCGGGCAAATTTTGTGTCTTATGTGGATTTTTTCTTTTTACTTTACTGATGGTGGATTTATTTTTATATTAGAAAATCCACCTAATTAGAAACTGTTACATGTTGTTGTTTTTTGTTTTGTTTGTTTTGAGGTAGGTTCTCACTCTAGCAGAGTCTGACCTGGAACTCACTACGTAGTCCCAGGCTGGCCTTAAACTCAGTGGTCCTCCTACTTCTGTCTCCCAAATGGCTGGGATTATAGGTGTGAGCCCCACCATGCAGGGCCATATTATAAGGTGGAATGTGAAACATCACCAAAAGTGTGTTCTTGACTTATCAGTTTTCTGTAAGGTCAGTTGATTGTCCTTAGTTTAATAGGTCAAAGAAAAATTTGTGGGCTTTACTGTATAAAATCTAGGGCTGGGGGGTGTAAGCTCAGTAGGAGAGGCCCTGTGCTTGGTTCCCAGCTCTCCAAACACAACAAGTCTGCATTAGGAAACATGGCAAAGACCAAGTTGGGCTGAATAGCCCCTTAACCTCAAGAGTCTTAAGGTCTTAGAGGAGAGAGACATCTCCATTTCGTGTGTTCTCCTTGTGCAAGGCACTGTGCTAAATTTTCATTTCACTTCATCTCACAGCTATTTGAGATAGTCACTGTTTTGCGAGAAAGGAAACTGAGGCACTAAGAGATTAAGTTGCTTGCCTCAGTGTCAGAGACTAGAAGCCGAGCTGTTAGACTGCAATGCAAACCTTTATGTGCGTACACTTGACTCTTTCACAAGTCACTTACTGCAAAGCATGGAGGAAAATTGTCAACAAGAGATACAAAGTGGGAGAATTAGAAAGGCTTCATGGCACAAAAGGAGAAAAAACAAACCACCCTGGCATGGTGGTGCACACCTTTCCCAGCACTCGGGAAGCAGAGGTAAGGAGGATCGCCATGAGTTTGAGGCTGGGCTAGAATGAGACCCTACCTAGAAAAACAAAACAAAAACCCAGAAACTTACATTCCTTCGGTTCTGGAGAAAACTAGGTAATTGTAAAGAAAGTTTTCAAGGGTTCTGGCATTAATGCTAATGTCCTGCCTTGAGACCATTCACTTATCTGGGAGAGTCTGTAAGAACTGAACTAGCTCATTTGGCTTAATGGAGAAATGAGTGTTTCTGCTGGGTTTTGATATCATCTCCACCTTTGACACCAAAATATGTAATTGACCCCATGGGATTGTTGATGTTACAGCCATTGTCTTCCTTTTCCCGCCCATGGATGCCTCCCTCAGAGTTTTGGTTTAAAGTTTGGTGCATGGTTCAGGTTTCAAGGTTCTTTATTTGTTTTCCTTTGGATAAAATCCAGAAATTTCACATTAATTTCTAATCAACTTCATTGGGTTTTATTTTTCTTAGATAGGGACTTCCTATGCAGCCCTGGTTGGTCTCAGCTCTCAGACCTTCTGCTTTGACCTTCTGAATGCTGAGATAACAAGCGTGCACCACCACACCTGGCTGTTGTTTGCTTTTGAAGTTTATAAAGTATAGATACATTATTTTGGTTTTTAAATTACTTCAGTAAATAATTGTTCTAAAGTAATGATACAGTTATTTGCATAGAAATTATATTTGTCGTTCAGTAATTGGTTTAAGGTTATTAGTGTGCTTCATTCATTTTTAACTTTGAACTTCTTTTTCCCCAGTGGAAGCCTCAGTTCATGGCAGTAATGTACACTGTACAGATAAGACAATCGAGGCTGCTGAAGCCCTGCTTCATATGGAGTCTCCTACCTGCTTGAGGGATTCAAGAAGTCCTGGTATGTACGATCTTCATGTTTGCACTCGAAGCATCTTATTTAATGCAAGAGCATTATTGGTGGAGTTCTCAAACATGTATATATTAGGTACCTGATAAAAATTGTTTTGTATTTGCTAGGGCTCCAAAATCTTAAGGACTATATTTAATATCATAGTAAGTGATATATAAAATGGTCACTATAATATATACATCTTCATTAAATGCTTTTTTATATTGCCATGTCAATTTCCTTAATTCTAGGTAAATTGTACGTGGGCTTACTATAGCCACTTTAAATCCTTGATCCACCGAGGACCAAGCCATGGTCAGGAGAGAAGGGAATTTTACTATTTTCTTTTAGCTTGTAAGATGCTTACAGGCTGACTTTTTAGTAATTTTGTACTAATTTCAGTTTGTCCTGATTTTAATTTACTGTCTAAATTTACGTTGACTTGATATAGTATGATTGGCCGTGTTATAGGAATGAGAACCGCCATCTTTTTTTTTTTTTTTTTTTTTTTTTTGTGGTAGGGTCTCATTTAGCCTAGGCTGACCTGGAATGGAATTTACTATGTAGTCTCAGGCTGGCCTCAAATCCATGGCAATCCTCCTACCTCTGCCTCCCTAGTGATGGGATCAAAGTCATGGACCAGCACATCAGGCCTCATTTTTTTTTTTTAATTTAATTTTTTTAAATCTATTGTCCATAATGAGTTACAACATTTAGTGGGCAAACAATGAGTTATTGTCCCCAATTCCCCGCTGCCCTCCCCTCCCCCCTCAACTGGATAACCTCCTCCATGAGTCGTCTGGATCAGTCCTTGTGACAGGGGACCATGGGTAGCCTAGTATTCAGCCAGGTTCTCCTGGCCATGCCTCTGGATAATCTCCCCCACCACGGCTCTTACAATCTTTCTGCCCCCTCTTCTGCATAGTTCCCTGAGTCGTGGTGGATGAGTCTTAAGGCTGCTTTAAGGTTGTGAGTTTAGGGGTCTTTGTGTCTAAGATCTTTGGTTTCTGTCTCACTGGTTTATCCTGTGTTGATTTAATGGCTGTGGCTGTGGACCCCTTGTTCATCCCGTCATTCTCTGCGGGGTTCCATTTGGATCCTCCACGATATGACTGTGGTGGCTCCTCTCTTGCCAGAATCTCAGCTATTGGCCTGTGGTCGGTTGGTAGGGTTAGATGGGCCCCAGCTCTCTCGCTGCATCCTGAAAAATACAAACACAACCTCCATCGGAGAGTGAGATCAGTGTAGGTTAACAAATATACACAATTCTGGATTACCTAGATTCTATTAGGCCTCATTTTTTTTAAAACGAGTATGAAGAACCAGGTGTGATTGCTAGCATGTGTAATCCTAGCCCTCCAGAGGCCGAAGCAGGCTTATCGCCAAGTTCAAGGCTAGTCTAGTATACATAGTGAGTTTAGTACATTTTGGGATATACAATGAGACCCTGACTGACAAGAAACAAAAACAGGGCTGGGGAGGTTGCTCAGCAGTTAATGGTACTTACTTACAAAGCAGGCCAGCCCAGAGGGTTCAATTCCCCAGCCACTCATTTATAGCCAGATGGGCATTCATTTGCAGCAGCAAGAGATATTCTCTCTCTCTCAAAAAAAAAAAAAAAAAAAAAAGAACTGCCATCTTTTTAATTGGAATAGGAATCCCATGTATTTTTCAGGGATATGAGAAGAAAGGAAGTGATTGTTCAGTACATTAATATAATCTGTGTTGGTATATAGTAACTGTATCTCTTAATTTGAAAGAGAAATGTCATATTTTGATTATTCATGTATATTTGAAGGAAGCTGAAGCAACATTACTGCATGTAATAAAAAGCCAGAGAGCAGTCTACCTGTACTGATTTAGTGATGTAAAATTACTAAGACTGTTCTATTAAGTAAAAATTTAAATACTGAGTAATGATATTCGTTGGTCTGTAATGAGCAGTCCTTCCTCTTTTCATGGTGTAAAATGAAATCTAGAGGATGTGAAGATAGCTCAGCTGTTGAAGGCATTTTGCTTGTAAAGCCCGCTTACCAGGGTTGTTTCCCCAGCCATCTACATAAAGCCAGATGCAAAAAGTGACACAAGGCGCTGGAGAGATAGTTCAGGAGTTAAGGCACTTGCCTGCAAAGCCTAACGATCCAGGTTTGATTCCCCAGTACCCATGTAAATAAAGCAAGATGCACAAAGTAGCACATGAATCTGGAATTTGTTTGTAGTGGCTAAAGGCCCTGGCATGCCCATTCCTTCTGTTTATTCTATTTCTCTCTGTTTGCAAACAAACAAACAAATGGCACAAGTGTCTGGTGTTCCTTTGCAGTGGCAAGAGACCTGTACTACCCATATACACATGCACGTATTTATTTGCATGCATGACTAAAAGAAAATTTAAAAATAAAATTCAGGTACATGCTTTTTACAGAGTACATAGTTGATCCATGTATTCTCTAATTAGAGAATAATGATGGATATGTAAAAGTCATCATTAAAGAACTATATCACTACTGTTTTCAAACTTTTTCTAGCAGTCAGAATCATCTAAAGCATGGCTACAGTGAACTTGAAAACATCTAAAGAAAGGAAGAAGGGGTGGAGTATTGATGACCTTCAGGGTCTTGTCTTCATATTCATCTCATGTGTACTTTAGATCATACTGGCTATTTCCTCAGGAATAAGTTTTTTACCTTGCCTTGATTATTTCTTAGTAAACTCAGCTCTTTTAAATATTGAAACAGCCTCATAAACATTAATGGGGTGGGAAATGTTAACTTTTCCACTGTTTTTATCGTGGAAGTGTTTGTCCTGTGTGTCACCTCCAGAGCTCATCCACGCTGCCATGAGGCCAGATGTCATCACAGAGACTGTAGTGGAGGTGTCAACCGAAGAGTCGGAGCCAATGGATGCCTCTCCTATCCCTACATCACCAGAGAGCCTTGAACCCATGAAGAAGAAGAAAGGTTGTGTCTATTTCTAAGTTTCTCTTGCAAAAGCAGGCGGATGTTTTGCCATTGTTCCTGTTAAGCACATAGAACACAGTTTACGTTGTAGATTTAAGATTGGTGTTGGCTTAATCTCAAAGAGACAAGATTTTCATTTTGTGCTTTAACATAGGAATATTTTTACCTTTCTTCAATTGGAGAAGAGAGCTAGTCCCTCTGGAGGTCAACAAAGAATTAAATGCAAAATAGCTCATTCACCATTTACCAAAGCTTATCCTTTTGCACTCCAAAAATAACTTGTGTTAGAAGTGGATTGAAGAGGTACCTTGCAATGACTGTTGGACCAGTTGTCAAAACCTCTCTACCCATCCAAACTCTTTAAAAAAAGTTTATAGCCAAAGGAAGGGTAGGACTGATTACAACGCAAACTTCCAGACACAAAATGGCCTTGATATTCTTGACTTTGAAATGCCTGATAAATACCTACACATTTTGGGAGGAAAAGATGATGACACCAAAACAAATCAGAGACTAATTGAGAGGGGGAAGAGATATGAGGGACGGTAGAGAGGGAATCACAATGGCTTATGATCTATGATTATGGAAGCTATCAATAAAAAGTTTAAAAAGAAAACAACAAAAAATGTGATTTCACTGGGCGTGGTGGCGCACACCTTTAATCCCAGCACTTGGGGAGGCAGAGGCAGGAGGATTGCCATGAGCTCAAGGCCACCCTGAGACTCTAGTGAATTCCAGGTCAGCCTGGGTTACAGCGAGACCCTACCGTGAAAAACCAAAAAAAAAAAAAAAAAAAAAAAGTTTCTCCCCAAATAAACTCAGTAATTTAAAAAAAAAAAAAAGGTTTGTAGCCAGGTCTGATGGTCTTGGCCTGTTCCCGTTACTATGGAGGCTGAGACAGGAGGATGTAGATTTGAAGGCCAGTTGGGCAACTGGGCAACTTAATAAGACACTTTCACAATTTTGAAACCTCCAAAGGGCTGGGGGATATAGCTTATCAGTGATAGGGTCTTGTCTAGCATGTGCAAGGCCCTAGGTTCAACCCCCAGTTGAACCATCAAAGCCAGGTTGGGGTGTATGCGACTATAATCCAGTGCTTGGAGGGAGAGATCCCTGGGGCAGCAGATGGTGAGCTCTGAGTTCAGTGAAAGATGCTGTCTCAGTGCGACTGAGGGAAGACACCTGACCTCAACCAGTGGCCTCCACATGTGTATGCGAAAACCACAACCAGCCATGGTATCCAAGATGTGGCCCAGTAAGGCAATAAAGGATGGGGCGGGAGGAGTTCAAGGAGGCTAGACTTGGCTCAATTTGTTTTGTTCAATGCCAAGTACTTTTTTTCTCCCCAAACACTCTTTTCTAGCCTATGCATATTTGGCTTTACAACACTGAGGATAGACTTACTTGCTACAAACTTACCAGTAGGGAAGCATAGCACAGTCATCACTGAGTGACTCCTGGTAGAACTTCTCTGATGCCAGCTGCTGAAGGGTAGCGTCATCCCATCTCCAATATCACAAGGAAATGGTGACACGATGCCTCTTTTCCAGTTTAGATCGTGGGGAAAACTTGAAAGAAAATAAATCCTGAGCTAGTTAATTCATCTGATTTCACTTCATTCTTTTCATTTTTAAGTGGAGGAAAAAAAAGAAAAAAAAATGAAAAGGTCCTAGCACCACACACTTCTTATTCTTTATATATATATATATATATATATATATATATATATATATATATATATATATATATATATATATTATGCATGCTCAAAGCTGGGCATGGTGGCACACGTCTTTAATCCCAGCACTTGAGAGACAGAGGTAGGAGGATTGTTGTGAGTTCAAGGCCAGCCTGGGACTACAGAGTGAGTTCAAGGCCAGCCTGGGCTAGAGTGAGACCCTACCTTGAAAACAAACAAACAAAAAAAGAACAAATAATCCAATCACTTAAGACTGGGCAAATGAACAAGTACTTCTCAAAAAGAAGGACATTTGGCCAATGGCCAGTAAATACATGAAAAAATGTTCGATATCTTTGTTGACTGTCAGGCAATGCAAGTCAAAACTACATTTGATAGGGTTGGAGAGATGGCTCAGTAGCTAAGAGCATTTCCTGTATAAGCATGAGGACCTAAGGAAGCCTGAGAGAAACAGCTCAAGTTAAGATCCCTGGGACCTATTTAAACAGCTGAGCATAGCCACATGTGTCTGTATGCGCAGCCCTATAGAGAACAGACTCCAGACTCGCTGGCACTTGTGAGAAAACAGCAAGCACCAGTATCAGTAAGAGACTCTGGGTTGTGAGGGTGGCAGAAGGGCAGGACCGTGATGTCCCGCAGGCAGTGACTGCCAAAGGACATAATATGCATGCATAAAAATTTCACAATAAAGCCCATTTGTGCAATTAGTATGTGTTAAATAAATAAATTTAAGTGCTGATTTTAAAAATGAGAGGTGCATACTATTCTGTGCTCATTGCTGTCTGGGAGGCATGAATCATACAGAATGCCATTTATTTTTGTGGCTAAGTGCTTTTGAGACATGTAAACTCAGATTTTTTTTTTGTTGTTGTTTGTTTGTTTGTTTTGTTTTTGAGGTAGGGTCTCGCTCTAGTCCATGCTGACCTGGAATTCACTATGTAGTCTCAGGGTGGCCTTGAACTCAGGGGATCCTCCTACCTCTGCCACTCAAGTGCTGGGATTAAAGGTGTGTGCCACCACGCCCCACTTCAGATTATTTTTTTAAATAGAAGAGCCTTTTTTACTTCAGAGCCTTGAATATATTATGTTGAGATTCTCTAAGAAAAGATAGTGTTCAACGTTTTAAAAGTTAATTTGAAGGGCTGGGGAGATAATTTAGTAGTTAAAGATGTTTGCTTGTAAAGCCTGCCGTCCAGTTCCCCAGACACCCACATAAAGCTAGATGCAAAAGTAGATCATGCATCCTGTGTTCATTTGCAGTTGCAAGACATGCAAATAAAATTTGAAAAATTAATTTAGGAGCTGGGTGTGGTTGTGTATGTCTTTAACCCCAGCACTCAGGAGGCCGAGCGAGGTACAAGGATCACCATAAGTTTGAGGCCAGCCTGTGGCTACAGAATGAGTTCCAGGTCAGCCTAGGCTAGAGTGAGACCCTGCTTTGAAAAAACATCCATGAGTTGGGCATCATCACACATGCCGTAATCCCAGCCCTCAGGAGGCTAAAGAGGAGGACCACCATGAATTGGAGGCCAGCCTGTGGTGACGATGAGTTTCAGGTCAGTGTGAGCTAGAGTGAGACCCTACCTAAAAAACTTCATTTAGGTCTTTGTATGGTTAATTTTTTTTTTATCTGCAGGATGACAGGAAATCTAAATACCTTTCCTTAAAATTCTGGCGAGTTATCTGGCTCAGAGCAGTAAATAGAATAGTGTCTAATTTCCTAATTTTCTCATTTGAGTTCAAAGGGCCTCATGCATCATCAGATCCTCTGCAGTAAGTAGGTCAAACTGCTTATAACAGTCCAAGATAACAGAAAACTTCCTTAGGACTTGTTCTGTCTTATCAGTGTAAAAGGTTTGCAGGGTGAGGCTCTGGTGTTTAAATACTTGAGACCATCTACATTGAAATTGCTGACTTGTTTCACTACATAGAGGAGGGTATGTAGGGTTTCTAATGTTGCTTTTAGAAGCAACTTTTCCTACACTGAGTCTTTGAGGGGAATGGTGTTGGAAATTGAACCCAGAGCCTTATGCTACTGAGCTGCTCCCTCAGCAACAATGAGTTCTTGAACTTATTTCATGGTCCTGGGTGTCCTCAAACCTACAGCAGTCCACTCACCTCAGCTTCCTGAATGACGCCACCACATCTACTTGACACTAAGTATTGTGCATATGAATAAGTGTTAACTGATATTTCTAGTCTGCAAGTCATTTTTCCTGTATTCAGTTTGTGATTTTTAATATCTTTTTCAGTTGGGCGTAAACCAAAGACCCAGCAATCACCAATTTCCAATGGGTCTCCTGAACTGGGAATCAAGAAGAAACCCAGAGAAGGAAAAGGTAATTTGGGGAGGGTTATTGTGGAGATGAGATTTTTTCCTTTCCAGACAGGTGACATTTTTGCATTTGTGAGATTGATTTGTACTACATGTAGAAATGCTGTCTCTGGTACTATTTCTGTATCAAAGTGTCTTCCTGACAGTACAGCTGTAGCTATACCATGGGAGTATAAGGTAAGGAGACATTTGTGTTTGGTAATGTTCTTAGAGCAGTGGCAAACCATGTTCTTAGGAACCATCATTTTAGGGGACATGTGAATAATAGCATGTATCCTAAATAGAGACACTTGAATTGAAAGAGGCTTATATATTTCTATATTACTTTTCTGCAGAGAGAGAGAGAGAGAGAGAGAGAGAGAGAGAAGTAGTAGGAGTAGTAGTAGGAGTAGTAGTAGTAATGGGCACACCACCAGGGCCTCTAGCCACTACAAACAAACTTCAGATGCATGCACCACTTTTAACATCTGACTTTATGTTTTATGTGGGTACTGGGGAGTTGAGCTCAGGCTTTGCAGGCAAGTGCCACTGAGCCGTCTCTCCAAGCCCTCTTCCCTTGTGTGTAGTATGTGCACTTATCTGTGGCCTGTCAATGCCCCTTGAGCTTACCTGCGGGGGCTAGAACAGAACATTTGGCGTCCTGCTCCATCACTCGTATGCCTGGTCCTTTTTTTTTTTTTTTTTTTTTTTGAGGTAGGGTCTCACTCTAGCCCAGGCTGACCTGGAATTCACTATGGAGTCTCAGGGTGGCCTTGAACTCATGGTTATCCTCCTACCTCTGCCCAGCTTGCCTGGTCTTTTTTGAGCCACAGTCTTTCGTAAGTGATTTGGGTGCTTGCAGTTTGCTATCAAGCCTAGACAATTCCCTGATCTCTTTGCTCCACTTTGTGTGACTGAGGTTTCAGTCACGTGTGGCCACACCCAACTGTTTCTCTGAGGTCTGGGATTTGAACTCTGGAGGTCTCAAACCCCCTTAGACCCTATGCTTCACAGGATATGCAACATCAGAGCCATCTCTATCCCTACATATTCCTTTAAAAATATTTTTATGAGACTGGGCGCACCAGGACCTCTTGATGCGATGAACAAACTCCAGACACGTGCTACTTTGTGCCTCTGGCTTTACATGGGTACTGGGGAATTGAACCTGGGCTGGCAAGCTTTGCACTTTACTGAGCCATCTCTCCAGCCCAATATATTTTTTTATTTATTCATTTGTAAGAAGAGAGATAGCCGGGCGTGGTGGCACACACCTTTAATCCCAGCACTCGGGAGGCAGAGGTAGGAGGATTGCTGTGAGTTCAAGGCCACCCTGAGACTCCATAGTGAATTCCAGGTCAGCCTGGGCTAGAGTGAGACCCTACCTCGAAAAAAAAAAAAAAAAAAAAAAGAGAGAGAGAGAGACACACACACAGAAAGAGTATAGGTACATCAGGGCCTCTAGCCACTGCAAATGAACTCCAGATACATGTGCCACTCTGTGCATCTGGCCCTATGTGGGTACTGGGGAATCAAACCCAGGTCGTTAGTCTTTGCAGGCAAATGCCTTAATCGCCGAACCATCTCTTCAGCACCCCCCCAATATATTTCTTTCTTTCTTTCTTTCTTTTTTTAATTTTTATTGTCCATAATGAGTTGCAACATTTATTTAGTGGGCAAACAATGAGTTGTTATCCCCAATTCCCCACTGCCCTCCCCTCCCCCCTCAACTGGATAACCTCCTCCATGGGTCGTCTGGGTCAGTCCTTGTGACAGGGGACCATGGATAGACTAGTAATCAGCCAGTTTCTCCTGTCCGTACCTCTGGATAGTCTCCCCCACCACGGCTCTCACAATCTTTCCGCCCCTTCTTCCGCATATTTCCCTGAGTTGTGGTGGATGAGTAATAAGTTTGCTTTAAGGTTGTGAGCTTAGGGGTCTTTGTGAAACAAATTTAAGATTATCTTCACTCATATATATATATATATATATATATATATGGGTTTCTTGCCACTGCAAATGAATGCCAGATGCTTGTACCACTTTTTGCATGAGGCTTTAAGTGGGGGGCTGGGGAACTGAAACTGGGCTGACAGGCCATTTCCTTAGCCCCTCAATATTTTTATTTGTTTACTTGAGAGAATAAATGAGAATGGGCATGCCAAGGCCACTTGCCACTTGCCACTTCAAACAAACTCCAGATATATGCAACACTTTGTACTGTGCATGGGTACTGGGGAATCGAACCTGGATCAGCAGGCTTTGTAAGCAACACCTTAAACTGCTGAGCCATCTTCTCAGCCCCAGCCTCACATGTAACATTAGGTGGTGTTCTTTGTGATAATTTGATAATCAAAAATTTGTTGTTGGTGAGAAATGGCTTCAGGATGATACTCAATAGTAAACTCTGCATTAATAATATTCAAATTTATTCTATCCCCAATAGGCTTAATGACCCAAATCAAGTAAAGGAAAAAAAAAATAAGCCTAGTAAGTCTACAAAGGGGTTTGGGATTTAGCTCTGGATTTGGTCTTCAGCATTAGGGGGAAAAAATCACAAAAAGACCCCACTCCCACCTGACCCCCCTCCCCCCCAAAAAAAAAGCACACAACAAACAAAACAAGCCAAGGGAACTAGGAAGGACAAAGAAATTTGGTATTTATTTAATTTTTTTAAAGGTAGGGTCTTGATCTAGTCCAGGCAGACCTGGAATTCACTATGGAGTCTCAGGGTGGCCTTGAACTCACAGTGATCCTCCTACCTCTGCCTCCCTAGTGCTGGGATTAAAGGTGTGCACCACCATGTCCTGCTCGAAATTTGGTATTTAGTTACATCAAAAAAGACTAGGCAAGCCGGCGTGGTGGCGCACACCTGGCGATCCTCCTACCTAGTCTTCCAAGTACTAGGATTATAGGCATGAGCCACCATGTCCGGCTGGATTTTTTTTTTTTTTTCCCCCAAGATAGGGTCTCACTCTAGCCCAGGCTGACCTGGAATTCAACCATGTAGTCTCATGCTGGCCCAGAACTCACAGAGATCCTTCTACTGGAATTAAAGGTGTGTGCCACCACACCCAGCTAAATGCTTCGCCCAGGCTGGCCTCAAATTCCTGCAGTTTCTCCTTGTTATCACCTCATGACAAAATTTTACAAATCTGTCTCAGGCAGTAAGTAACTTTAGTTGATAATCATATCTAAGTATATTAGCAATGCAAAAAAGGTAAGAGAATAATTAATAATACTTCAAGGCAGCTTTCGATACACGTACATGACAAGCTACCTCACAGTTCAGGCCTCTGTAGGTTAGCCAAAGCAAAGGGTTATTTCCTATGTAAAGATCTTGACAACAACAAGGGAGGCTGGAGCAGGAGCATCAGTTTGAGGCTAGCCTCTGGGGTACATATTGAGACACTATCTCAAAGAAAAAACAAGAATAAGTTGATATATGGCAAAAAGTTCCACGTGCTTCATTGCATATTGCCTGCCAATTTAAGAAGCCAGTCATGGTGAGTTTTAAGACCCTGTCAATCAACAACCAAAGAAGGGTGTGTTGGCTCAGCACACCCACACTTCTTTCTTTCCCACTTTCCTTCTGTCTTCTCACAAATACTTTTTAAAGATATTTGTATTTATTTATTTGCAAGCAGAGGTGGGGGAGGGGAGATGGGTGCAGCAGGGCCTATTGCCATTGCAAAAAGAACTTCCAGATGCATGTGCCACTTTGTGCATTCGTGTTAATGGGTGTTGGGCCATTAGGCTTTGCAAGCAAGCACTACTGAGCCATCTCCCTAGCCCCAAATATTTATTTAAAAAAAAAAAAAAGCCAGGCTTGGTGGCACATGCTTTTAATCCCAGTACTTGGAGGCAGAGGTAGGAGGATCGCAGTGAGTTACAGGGAACTCTACAGAGTTGAGTTCCAGGTCAGACTGGGCTAGAGCAAAAACCCTACCTAGAAAAAACATAAAAAAAAAAACAAAAACAAAATCTTTGCATTTTGATGAATTTAAATAAGGATTTGGGCTTAGAATATAACTGTACAAGTTAATCAGAATTCATATTTGCATAAATTAACAAATTTGACTCTCCTTAATTCATGTTAACATTGAACTAAATATGTTTTTGCCTTGAATGAACCTGAAATTGGGGTGCACAGGATGCATGGCAGTATAGAACTGCAGATGACCTGTTTCATTAGCATCCTAATTGGAAGCATACATTTTTTAAAGCCAGCAAACAAGTATATTTAGAATTTGTTGTTATGAATAAGGATATTTTATTTGCTATTCTGCTAATGAATTTTAAATTGATGTATCATTGTGCTTTGTTTTTAAAGGAAACACAACCTATTTATGGGAGTTTCTTTTAGATCTACTTCAGGATAAAAATACTTGTCCCAGGTATATTAAGTGGACTCAGAGAGAAAAGGGCATATTCAAGCTTGTGGATTCCAAGGCTGTCTCCAAGCTTTGGGGGAAACACAAGAACAAGCCGGACATGAACTATGAAACTATGGGAAGAGCTTTGAGGTGAGAATACACTGTACCTATCTGTATTGTCTATTAACTGTCTCTCTCTCTCTCTCTCTCTCTCTCTCTCTCTCTCTCTCTCTCTCTCTCTCTCTCTCTCTGTGTGTGTGTGTGTGTGTGTGTGTGTGTG
>PVHP010009021.1:8316-51644 GCA_004024765.1 Zapus hudsonius
CCAGCTTCCCAGCCCACTTTTTATTCTGCTTGTTTGTTTTTGAGGCAGGGTTTTACTCCCTGTGTAGCCCCAGGCTAGCCTCAAACTCTGGGTGATTCTCCTACCTCAGCTTCCCAAGTGCTGGGACTAAAGGTGAGTACTACCACAACTGGCTTCTTTACCCCTTTTTAGGGTCACTAATTCCTTTGAGACATAGATGGATTCAGTGTGTCTTGGGGTCTTCTGTTCTGACATGCATGTCATGTCCAGAGGTGTGTCCGTTACGGGAACTCCTGGTGTGGACTGATAGTCTTCTGATAGGTTGGTACACTGAAGCAGCTGAAACAGTCCATGTGTCCCTAGTAAAATCCTGCCTCAAGGTCCCCTTTGAGTCTCTTTCTCTGCAGTGAAGAATTAACTTATCCTTCCCCAACTTACTACTTGGATTTAACTCCATTTGGCTAGGAAGACATTGAACCACATTTTAATTTCCCCTGGAAGCTACACCTATGACAACCTGAAAGTGGCTGAAGTTGAGGGTCATTTTTTCTTTGCCTTCAGCTGCCACCTTTGGCTACAGTCATGGCAGTTGCCCTCACAGAGGTCTGAGGAACCACTAGGCACCTTTCAGCCAATGGGGGTGGAGAAGCAACCTAGCAACTTGCTTGTCACTTCCGCCCCATTCAATCACATCACAGGCTGCTCAGCAAGGATAAATTAGGACAGTTTATACCCATCTTCTTGGGGCATCATGGGGGGGGGTATTTAATGAGGCCCTACTTGCAAGCAATCAAGTCCACTGATAGTTCAGTAGAGAATTTTAACTGGGCGTATGTACCTGCACACACCAGAATCTTGTAATGTTGTTGATGAACACTACGAATGCTGAATTTCAACTTTCTTTATACTTTGGTGTATTTTTGCATGTGTATGTGATATGCATGCATGTACATTGTGCATGTGTGTGGGAAAGGGGATAAGTATGCACACGTGTGCCTGTGTGTGGAGGCCAGAGGTTGGCTTTTAAGTGTTTCCTCAATTGCTGTCCACCTTATTTTTCATGTACCTTTCTGTTTCACCTTAACCTCCACCTCTGCTGTAGCAGAATAGCCCCTGTTTCCAGGGAAACCCTAAGCTATCTGGGCTATGGCCTGGGGTCCTTTCTAGTGCCTCTGTGGCTCTTGGCATATAAGCCGAGTCACGTGGAGTAAAACTTTCGAGGCCTTTCTAGTAAGCTTTTCCTCCCCCAAAGAATGCCATCTCGGTGTTTTTTTCTATTGAACTGGTCTTTTCAGTTCATCTTTTAGTTACTTTTACAGAAATTAGCTTGGCACTTGGGAGGTTATGGCAGGATTGAGTGTTCCAGGCCAGCCTAGGCTACAATAATGTGACACTATTTAAAAAAAATTAGCCTGGAGCAAAATACTCATGTTTGTTGTCCAAGGTGCCCCAGAACACACCCAGATGCCCACAGGACTCTGTGAACCACTTTGTGGAACAGAGTGGCATGTCCAGGACATGTCCCCTCAAGTGCAGGGGCTTTCTTTGTGTGATGGTCACCACACCACTGTGCAAAGGGTTTACATGGAGGCAAGTCAGCCTCTATGTGAAAATGACTCCATGTAAATGACTAGGGGTGCTCCACTGACCACTGGGGTCTAGAGAGATGGGGATATGTGAGGAGTCAGAGGTGGCTCTCATGTGCCCAAGATTTACTTCCAGCTGGATGCTGGTAGATGGTTGACCAGAGCCAGCGGCTAGGTGTTGCAGGTGGGAAGTCTACCTGGTGCACAGCAGGGGTTGGCTATGGACTGGCAGAACAACAAACAGCCAAGAGCATGTTAGAACTGCTGTAGTGCTGATTACTCTCATGTACCAGCCATGGTAGGTCCACAGGGCCTCATCCACCACACTGCCACCCACTTGTTTGGGTGGGATGTTTGCTTTTTGATGTGTATATGTGTGTGTATGCACATGTGCACACTCTATGCACACACACACACACACAGAGGCCAGATTGCTCCCTATTGCTCTTCCACTATTTCCCTAGTTTGTCTCACTGAATCTGGAGCTCACTGTCTTTCTAACTGATCAGGGAGCCCCAGTAATCTTCCTGTCCCTGTTCCCCTCAGATTGGGGTCACAGACATGTACAACTATGTCTGGCTTTTTTGGAGGGGGTTCTTTTTGAAGCAGGGTTTCATTCTAGCTCAGGCTGACCTGGAACTCACTAAGCCAAGTGGTGGTACCTTAGCCTCCCAAGTACTTGGATTAAAGGCATGTGCTACTATGCCTGGCACAGCTTCTGAGGATTGAAGTCAATCCCTAATGCTTGCACAGCAAGCGTTCTTATCCACCGAGCCATCTCCCCAGCCCCATCGTCACCCCCTGCTATCCAGTGTACCTTCTCCAGTGGACTTATAGCCAATGACATGAAGTGAGTGAAAATAGGGCTGTACCACTCCTGGGAGGTGTTATGAATGCACCTCCAGGTGTGCTGTCCTGGGAGTCACACTAAGGCACAGCCTGGTGTAGTATGGAGGAGGTAAACCAGCAGGTCTTGGCTGCATGTCCCCATCACTCCCATTCCAGCTCCCCCTGGACCATCACTCTTGTCTTCACCCTGCAGTCTGCCCATACCACTCTGTTCTCTGCAAGGAACCCAAGGCCCACCACCTTCTCTCTCCAGCCCATCCTTCTAGTTCCATCCCCACAAATGCCCCTCCACACTCAACCCGCCTGTGCCTTGGAAGTCTCTGGGGCACCAGTGCTCAGAGTTCACTGCTTCTTCCTGGCTCATCCCTGTATGCTCTTGCTCCAAATGCTAGCAGCGAATATCCTATCAGTGGAGGCCTGATCTGGGTAGCCAGCTCCAGGCAGAAGCTGTCCTGCTTATACCTTGAAGCTGCACTGGGTTGGTGGTGGCTTAGCTGAGCATGGACAGCTGAAGTCCCCCAGTGCTGGGGGTACCAGTATCAAGAGGGGCTCTAGTCAGGGACCTGTGGAACCCTTAAAAACTATGGCTTTGTCAAAACTAAGAGTAGGACAATGGGTGAACATCTACCAAGGGTCCAGCTGGGCCTGCTGAACTGGCAGGTGGCATTCCTGACCAGGCACAGGACGTGTTGAGATGGCCAGTCCCATGATGTAGGATTTGCATTAGCAGTCAGTTTGGCCTTCTTGGCTAAGAGTTTCTAAAACTGGGATACTTCTGCTGCTAGGAAATGCTGGTGATGGTGGAGGGTGGAATAAGAACCTGTGATCCCCACGTAGGTCATGCAGGCTTACATTGGAGCTGTGAGCAGAAGGTTTCAGGGCCCGAGCCCTCCAGTTTCCAGCAGTGATGTGGCCTGGGGTAGAGGGTCTGAGGAGGATGGTGGAATTCTGCTCATGTTCAACTGCCAGTGGTGATCAGTTCTGTGGGTGTCCAGATCCCAGTGTGGGATGTCTGAGTTTGCAAGGAAGGTGAAGAGAATACAGGGACACTGACCCAGCTCAGCACCATGGCTCTTTCTCAGTGGATGGCAGAGAGCTGGGGAAGGAAGTGGGCTGGGTCTCTAGGTCTGGAGGTCCCAGGACCACACCAATGGATGCCTTTGACCTTGCATCTATTCTACTTTGGGAGCACGAGCCAGCATGCTGGAGGCACCCCACTCTCTGGTGGTCAACATGTGGAACACTGGAACTTACTTCAGCCATGGCAATGGGTTGGAGTTATTGCACATTCCAGAGGGGGGTTGGAGTTACAGATAGGGGACAGACCAGGCGAGCTCAGGCCCTCGGGTACTAGCTCGTCCACATCACTCAAGAGCTCCCGCTCGCTGGCTGAGTTGGTGTTCTGCAGGCGGCGGAGGCGGGCCTGGAGCTGCTCCTGCTCCTGCTTCAGCTCCAGGTAGGAGTGGGAGAAGGTGTGGAAGATGGATGTGGCCGGGAAGGCCATGATGAGGATGCCGCTGAGGATGCTGCTCAGAGCCACCATCTGTCCCGGCACACTGCGGGGAACCATGTCCCCATAGCCCACTGTGGTCATGGAGATGATGGCCCACCAGTAGGATGCAGGAATGCTGGTGAACTCCAGGACTCGTCCTGATTCATTCTCGGCCACATAGACCAATGGGGAGAAGAGGGTGACAGCCACACCCAAGAAGAGCAGCAGCAGGCCAAACTCACGGGCACAGCGTCGTACGGTGAGGCCCAGGGTCTGCAGTCCCAGCGAGTGGCGAGCCAGGCGCATCACGTAGAGGATGCGCAGAGCCCGGAGCACTCGCAGCAGCAGCCCCACCTTCTCCAGGTAGGAGCTGCTGCTGGGCCTCTCGCCGGCCTCGGGGGTCTCTTCCGACACCACAAGGGAGACGTAGTATGGGGAGATGGCCAGGATGTCGATGATGTTCAAGGGTCCACGGAAGAACTGACACTTGTTCTGGGCCTGGACAAAGCGCAGGCAGAACTCCAGGGAGAACCAGGCCACGCAGATGGTCTCCACAACAAAGATGTAGTAGCACTTTCTGGAACACTCTCCCTGGAGACCAGAGCCGCAGAAGGCCAAGTATTAGTTAGCTTTTAGAATACCCAGAACAATTTAAAGGAGGGTTTATGGATGTATTTTGGCTCACAGTTTCAGAGGGTTCATAGTGGGGAAGACATGGCGGAGAAGCTCTGTGGTGATGATATGAAATGGGCCATGGAAAAGCCTTCCTAGTTTTTATTTTTTTACTTTGCATGTGTATGTGATGTTTAGGAACACTGGGTATTCTGTTACCCTTCACCTTTTTTTTTTTGTTTGAGACAGGGTCTCTCACTGAACCTAGAGCTCCATGATTCAGCTACACTAGTTAGCTAATGAGCCCCAGAGATCCTCCTGCTTCTACCTCAATACTGGTACATACCACAATGCCTACGTATTACGCCTGACATTTTATGCTGGGAATCCAGACTCAGATTCTCATGCTTGCACAGCAAGTGTTTTACCCACTGAGCCATCTCCTCAGCCCCCTGGGGTGTTGATTGCTCCCTGTGCTCTGTGGGCTGAGATGTTCATCACCCTCCTTTTCTGTGGCTGTGGCTGGACACATGGTGGGTCAGCTGGGTGAAAAAAACAGATTTTTTTGTTTTGTAAAAATATTTGTCTATTTGCAAGCAGAGAGAGAGAGAGAGAAAGAGAGAGAGAGAAGAGGAGAGGAGAGAGGAGAGAGAGAGGAGAGAGAATGAGAATGGGTACACCAGGGCCTCTAGCCACTGTAAATGAACTCCATAGATGCATGCACCACCTTGTGCATCCAGCTTTACATGGGTACTGGGGAATTGAACTCTGGTCCTTAGGCATTGCTGGCAAGCACCTTAACCACTGAGCAATCTTCCCAGCCCCCAAATCCAGATATTTTTGCCTCCCTTGCAGCCAGGTGTAGCTGAATGTCCAAGTCATCATCTGCAGAGGACCACCTCTTTGTCTAGGGAATCAGCTAGAGCTGTGAGCGCCTGTGAACTGGATCTTTTCCTATAGCCAGGACAGCATGGGAAGTCTGAAACCTAGCCCCAAATGGGCAGAGGCAACCAGAGCTCTGGGGGAGAGTCAAAACAAGGGTGTCAGAGTGACAGCTGCCTGTTCACCTAGGTCTCTCATCATAGAATTGATACACAAGAGAGAAATCAATTTCCATTTTGTTTAAAGCCATCTGTCTTGGGCCTCCTTGTTATAGCAGCCAATTTGTACTCACTGACATCAGTATGTTGCTGGCATATGCATGTTTTAATCCACATGGCAATGCTGTGAATAGGTGGTGCGACCTCATTTTCTGCACAGGAAAATGGGTAGCAGCCACGTGTTCATATAGTTGTAGGTGGACCTGTCCCACTCAACCCCAGGACTCTTAGCTACCATACATTACTTTGTAACTTCCTCCTCTACTGCCCCTCATTACTTCATTGAACGAAATAAACTGAGCCCAATCTGCGCTGGCTCTGGAGGAAAGTAGCCAGAGATGCAGCCATGGTTCCTGGGGGTTGGAGGCTGGTGGTGAAAGGGTCCCAAGAACACCCTAAGGCTGCAGTTTAGGCCCTGGGTGGTGTGGTGTGTGGTGACAACCCAGTGACTTTCCCTCTGCTAACTAAAGTCAAGTGAGGTCATCCTGTGGTCACCATTGGTGCACACTGTCTTTTCTGGAATCCTCACTTATCCCATCAGTCCCTCATGGTCCTTAACCCAAAGTATCATCCTCCTAAGCCTGGTAGAGGCAAAGGCTCTTGGCCTAGCATTCCCCCAGACTCAAAATCTGCATTTTAACAAGATCTGGATGATTTGAGTACCTGGTCTACTTTATGATCCTCAGCCTTGGCTGTGCACAGATGATCACCTGGGGGTGGGGGAGGAGTGCAGAAGTTCCAGTGCTCAGATGGTCTCTAGGGAGTCTCATTTACTTGACCTAGGTTCTCAGCTTGAGCCATAGAATATTTCAGAAGCACCCTCCCACACACTGGTTGGATGAATGAATAAATGACCAAAGTCAGATATATATAGGAAAAGCAAGATGTTGACAATAGTTTTTTCTTTTATTAAATTTCTCTGAAGCAAAGGGCTGGAGAGATTCCTCAGTGGTTAAGGTGCTTGCCTATAAATCAGAAAGACCTGAGTTCAATTCCCCAGTACCCAAGTAAAGCCAGATGCACAAGGTGGCACATGTGTCTGGAGTTCGTTTGCAGTGGCTGGAGGCCCTGGTGTGCCATTCTCTCTCTCTCTCTCTCTCTCTCTCTCTCTCTCTCTCTCTCTCTCTCTCTCTCTCTCTCTCAAATAAATAAAACAATTTAAATATCTCTGAAGTGGAAAAAAGAAATTGTTTCTAGTTCCTGAGTCCAGAAGAATCCTAAATTGAAGTATCTGTCTGCCATTAGACAAAAACATAGGGGCTAGTCTATCCCATACCCTATGGCCCATTGAGGGCTGGGCAAGCTTTCTCCCATGACTTCTAGTCTGTGCCAGGGTGGAGCAGGGGAATGCTGTTGAGAGACGGAGCTAGGGTATGGGTCATATCTCCACTCTGTCACTCAGAGAAACCACTGGTCCCCTCTGACCTTGCTGTGGTCCTCACCTTAAAGGGCTGCTGTGATGGATAGCAGTGTGTATAAAATGGTTAGGATGTTGTGCCCAACATACACACCAATGAGATGCTGTCACAGATGCCAGCCTGTCTGGCCAGCAGGAGGCTAACACTTTACAGGAAGCTGGAGACATTTTCCAACACACTTAAAGGGCTCTGTCAGGAGTTTACTTCAGTATGGTAGAGGACTCAAAAGCTTTGCATCTTGATTCTCCAGTCCTGCTACAGACCTACTGTGTGGCCTTCAAGTAGACCCTGCCCCTCTCTGCTTCAGTTTCCTATGATGAGGTTGGAACACAACCAGTGTTTCTCATAGTTGATCCAGAAATCCAGAACCCAGTATGAGATGACTCAGTAGGTAAAGCATTTGCCACACAAGTATGAGGACCTGAGTTCAGATCCCCAGAACCCAATGTAAATTCTGGGTCTACTGCTGTGTGCTGGATGCAGAGGCAGGATAATTAATCCCTGAGTAAGATGGCTAGCTAGATTAGCTGACTCAGTGAGCTCCAGGTTCAGTGAGAGATCCTGTCTCAATAAATAAGGTGGAGAGCAAGAGAGGAAGACCCCTGACACTGACCTCTGTCCTTCACACACTTATGCACCTGCACACCTGCACACCCCCCACACACATACCACATGCAAAAAAAGAAAGAAAATCAGATCCCCCCATAGTGCTGGTTACAAATACAGATTCCTGGGCCCCACCACAAACCAAAACCCTGGGTCAGGGTCTAGGAACATGTACTTTGTTAGGCTTCCCCTCCCCTATTCCGCAGCATTCAGAAGTTCTGGACTCTGTTCTAGGTGTTCCCCACAAGGTCTGCTTCTTCACTGACTTTCTGGGAATATTCTCCCCAGCTTCCGAGAATCCCAGGAGCACTATCCACTCAGGAGTGTGACTCTGGCAGGCCAAGAGGACCAACAGGCTCTGGTTCTGCCTTGGGTGCTACTTGGCTATTCAAGCCATGTCCACCCTGTCCTTCCCTCCCCCGGCCAGGGCTGCTGGCTGTGTCTCTGCACTGCAGCAAGCTGACTCTGCCGAGTCACTCCACCTGCACCCCTCTCTGCTCTGCATCCTAACCAGCCAGCACCCCTACAGCCATGCTGAGGCATATGGGGTGGAGGGATTTATGGACTCCAGTTGAGGGCATAATCCCCGAGCCAACCCAGCCAATGTCCAAAGGAAGAGGGGGAGGAAGGAAAGAAAAAGTTTCTTACTCTCCCTGAGAAGTTTCTGGATGTGTTTTATAGGGATGGAAAACATCCTTCTGGGTTTGGACACAGAAAATTCTTGTCCTGGGATAAATTGCATCCTGGATGGGCACTTTGTTTTTTTTTATAGTCCATTGAATGAGAGAAGACCGATGGTGCACATCTGTAAACCCAGCACTATGGATGGAGGCAGAGGCAGGAGGATCAGAAGCTCAAGGTCATTTTCAGCTACATAGGGAGTTATAAAGAACACTGCTGTGATGTTGGCGTGCATCCTGGGCATCATGCACTGTGTCCCTGGTGGGAGTGAGGAGCACTTGATTTCTTCATGCAATGAAGAGGAGGAGCCAGCCCTGAGGAGCTGGAGTGGGCATGATGAAAGGACAACACAGATGACGTGGGCTGAGCATGCCAGAGGCAGTGGAACATGAGTTTCCACACATGGGATGCTAGAGATGTGGAACTCACCTACAGGGCACCCACCATCAAAATACTGGTGCTTTTGGTGCCCTTGGGTGCCTGGGAAGGGCTGGCTCTTGGAAGACTTTCAGGAGATGGAGGACTTTCAGGAGAGGGAAGTAGTCTAGACTAGCAGGGGTGTGGTGGTATGGGTGTATCTATTAGAAGGTTTCAATGTATGTACCTGCAAAACTGTCATATAAAAATAAGAATGAGGGCTGGAGAGATGGCTTAGCAGGTATGACACTTGCCTGCACAGCATAACAATCAGGTTCCATTCTCAGCACCCACATAAAGCCAGATGCACAAAGTGGCACATGCATCTGAAGTTCATTTGCAGTGGCTGAAGGCCCTGGACCACCCATTTTGTCTGTCTGTCTCTCTTCTATCTCTCCTTGCAAATAAAGTAAAAATATTTTTAAAAAATAAGAAGGAATGATAAAAATAACTGGATCAGGGTGGCTGTCATAGGTTACTTAGGTTGTATCATTGTGTTTACTTTGTGAATGTCTGAAAATTCCCATAATGAAAAAATGAAAAACAAGAAACCTGAAAAACATCAAAACTGCAATAAAATGGCTCTCCTACACCCACAAGAATGGCTGGAGAGGAGAAGGGAGGAGGTCTGTGGGTCACATTTCCAGGGTATAAATGAGTCCCTCATGATGGCAGTAAGTCATTTGGGTGAATAGCCCATGCCCCATGGCCTGTGGTCAGTAGCAGCTGGCCAGCATTACCAGTTGGCTAATTAAATAGTATGGCCAATCCCAGCCTATGGCTCCCTGAGGCAATTAGGAACACTTTTTATGCAACTGTGGGGATACCTTCTTGAAAGAACAAACCTGCCTGTCCTCAGCCTCCCAGGCTGGCATCTGGGGTAGAATGTACAGAGGTGGCAACATCAGGGAGAAGGCATGAGGACATTGCAGCTAACCCTAGACAACTCCTGCTTACCCCATGGGGTGTGGCTGCTGTACCTTGGGAGCACCTTTGGGCTGCCCCTTTCTGCAAGCCTGTGATCTGCCTCTAATTGGGTTCCTTTAGCCGCTTTATGCCCAGCCCAAGTTCATGCCCTCCATAATTTTCAAAGCATTAGCTTTGGAAAGCCCTGGCCTTGAGCACGGCAGAGCTCATGGCTCCTTTGCAGCTTCTCTCCATGAACATCCCCAGAGGAACAGGCATGTGGAGACGGGTCCATCAGCGGCTGGGACCCGGCACCCTTGAGGAACAGGGTAAGGACCTTGCTTATTCTGATCTAATCTTTTGAAAGCAGAACTACATGTAAACTGCTGGCAAGCCCATCCCGTGGCTTTGAAATCACATGCTTCGTGCTGAAGATTGGGGGAATGTGCTTCTGTGGTAGCTGTAGTGTTCTCCATGGGAAGTTGTTTGAAACTACAAGTGTGTGTGTGTGTGTGCACATGAGGTGGAGTTCAGAGGACAACCTTGGGTGTCAATCCTAGCCTTCCACCTGACGACAGGGGTTCTCATTCAATTCTGACTTTGCCAGGCTAACTGGCCCATGAGTGTCAGGGAAATCTTCTGTCTCTGTTCCCCCTCTCACCACAGAATCTGCCCCCTACAGCATCCAGTACGCAGGTGCTCACTCTTAGGCAGCAAACGCTTTATCCATTGGACCATCTCCCCAGCGCCCCCTTCTTTTAAAAAGGAAACATTGGTGGGTTCCATGAGGCATACTTTACTTAACAAACGTCTGTGCTATAGCACATCTGGGTCTTCGTCTCCACTTGGATGCTCTCTGATGCTGCTGAATTGCATGGTGCAAATCTGTAAGGGAAGGAAACCTGGGTAGCCTGGCCACCAATAGGATGGCTCCACAGCACACATGTGATGTTTCACACGCGTGTTCATCAGTTCCTTCTGCCCTGTATACTGTAAGTGCAGAAGCTGGCATAAAGGGGAGCCTTGGAGGACTATAGAAACAGAGAGGAGCAGCATTTGACACTAAGAAACTATCCACCTCTACCTTGCAGCTCAAAGCTGCACCTATCCAGCAAAACACTAGGTTCTTATTTTACTTGTCTAGCCGTCTAGTCTGGTCCTGGAGAGGCCTTGGGTCTCTCACAGTTCTCTGCAAGGAGCATGTAGGCATGTGTGGGCAAACGTTTGCTCTGGCCTCCTGGGACAGGGCTGCTTACAGACTTACTCATTTCCACGTGGCCATCCAGTGAAAGCACCAGAGACAGGATGAGGTCAGCAGGAAAGTAAGGAGAGAGCCTGTCATAATCATTGCTTTCAACTGATAACTGAAGGAAACACAGGTCTTGTGCCTCAGTGTCCCCACCTGAAATGGAGCTGGCATACTCCTGAGGGTGAATTCCAGGACCTGGGATGTGGGTTCTCCTCAACACATGATTAAGGCAACGAAAGTGTGAGCTTTCACAGGAGCACTACCCATCTTACTGAGAGGAAATGAGCCCTCAAGGAGATGAAGCCGCAGAGCCACTAGAGGTGAGACTGGGCCTGCCCAGGTCCCTGAAACCAGGTGTGACTTTGTCAACATCCCAAGTTCCCTATCAGAGTCAAAAACATGTAATGACATCCCTTAGGGAGGCCCAAATGATATATATTTTATGACTGCTTTGTCTAAAAAGAAATATAATCCACACTGGATAATATTCAAGGACTTGGGTTAGATTTCCCAGTACCCACATAAAGCCAGATTCACAAAGTGGAGTATGCATCTGGAGTTCATTTGTAGCAGCAAGAGGTGCGCCCATTCTCTCTCCTTGCAAATAAATAAAAATATTTATTTTTTTGTTTTTTCGAGGTAGCATCTTGCTCTAGCCCAGGCTGACCTGGAATTCACTATGTAGTCTCAGGCTGGCCTTGAACTAGTGGCGATTCTCCTACCTCTGCCTTCCGAGTGCTGGGACTAAAGGCATGCACAAACACATCCGGCCTAAAAATATTTTTCAAAAGAAGTGAAGATATTCTAGGTATGACAGCACATGGCCTTAATCTCAGCACTCAGGAGATGGGGGCAGAAGGATTAGGAATCCAAGGGTTAGATAGTAAATTCAAGGCCAGCCTGGGCTATATGAGACTCTATCAAAAATGGGGCTGGGGATGTTGCAGTGGTCAGAGAGCCTGCTTCCTATGCATGTCATTTGGGTATGGTGGCACATGCCTGTAATGCCAGCCCTGGAGTGGTGGAGGCAGAAGTTCAGGTTTATCCTCAGCTACATAGTGAGTTTGAGTCCAGCCTGAGCTGTGTGAGACCCAGAAAGGAAGGGAGGGAGGAAAGAGGGAGCAGAAGGAAGGAAGAAGGAAAGGAAGAAAGAACTTTCCATGTGCCCCTAAGTGGCATTCATGGGCACTGCGGAGAGGGAGGGTGGGAGGGAGGCAGGGAGGCCACTCACCTTGTCCTCCTCGGCCCTGAGGTCAGGCATGGTGCTCACGCACAGGCTGACGGCCGTGGTGACCACAAAGAGGATGGAGAGGCAGGCGAAGACCTTCCCGGGCAGCCCAGACTGCGGGTTCTCCACCATCTCCCGCAGGCGGCCCATGGCGCGCGCCCAGCGCGAGGAGCGCGGCTCGGGGCGCCGGGCATCGCGCTGCCGCTGCCTCTGCAGCGCCTCTTCCCGGCGGAGCGCGGCGGCCTCGTCCAGCCGGCGGCGCAGCTCGCGGCCGCAGCAGCGCTCCAGGTGGCTCTCGTCGATGCCCCAGTAGCGCAGTTCGTCGCGGAACGACAGCGCGCACATCTCCCGCAGGAGCACCAGCTTGCCCGCCGCCAGGAAGCTCACGATCGCCCCGAAGGCGCTGGGGCTGCGGTCGAAGAAGAACTCCCGGCGGTCCTCGTCGTAGTCGTCGCACAGCTGCGCGATCTCGTCGTGGCCGCGGCAGCGGCGGAGCCGGCTCAGACGGCTCAGCGGGAACGCGTCCAGCGTGCTCCAGGGCAGCAGGTACCGCCGGCCACCCACGTTCACCAGGACCTCCTCCTTCAGGTCGGCCTGCGGGGACGCGTCCAGGGCGCTCACCTTCCGGGCCCGGCGGTAGTAAAGGCCCTTGACCGACGGAGGCTCCGGGGACCCAGGCCAGAGCTGGCTCAAGGGGCTGCAGGAGCCTAAGCGATGGTGTCTGGGGTGCAGATCTCTGTCTCCGGAAGATGCGGGCATCTTGGGAGATGGCCGGGCTGCGGGGTCACCTGTCTGCCTTCGGAGGGACAAGAACAGCGTGAGAACCGAGGAGAGTATCAGGGCACATCCTTGGCTGACATTCTGTGAGTCTTGCACTCCAGCAGCCAGCCATTCACCCAAACTTTCTTTCTCATCCATTTCGTGTTTATGGGCAGCTACCGGGTGGCCGGCCAGTGGACAAACCCCTGCCCTGGTAGCATGCGCTAACAGAATCTCCCTGACACGGGCACTGTATGAATGGGGACGTGACTGGTCCATCCCAGGCTGTGTGGTTTTGGGCATGTGCCTTCCTCTGTTTTTATGTCATTCATTCAAATGACAAGAGTCCTGCCAACTCTGCAAGGGGCAGCTGGTTAATGGACACTCTCATGTTCCCTGTGTGGCCAGAGTTCCTCACAGAGGGCCACCATAGGTACAGTCCATCCTCCCTGGTCCTTCTGCATGGTCTGTGTGACCGGGGCTTTGTGGGTGCCCATGTCATTGAGTACTAGGGAGACTTAAAGACAGCAATACACCTGAAGAATACTTCTAGATTTTTCTGACATGCCAGGCTCCCCTAGTGAACTCATGTTGAATTCCCCTGGAGGTATGCAGGCCCAGTTCCACTATATACTAGAGAAAACAGGCACAGCAAGTGTCTCGTCCAGTTTGTCAATGAGAGCCAGCCATCAAGGCTCAAGGAGACGGGACTCTGACCACATCCTAGAGCATCTGGTTCTCAATGCTCCCCACCATTGCCTGGGCCCCTTGCTCTTTTCCTTATTTGGACAGTGGCGGACACATTCTTTTTTCTTTCTTTTTTTTTTTTTTTAGACAGAACTCGTGTATGCTGTGTGCTTGCCTCAGCTACCCTTGTTGTGTGACCTTGAACGGATTCTTCCCCTCTCTGGGCCTTGGTTTTTAAAAAAATATTATTAATATATTTATTGTCAATAATTAGATTCATTGTATGTGAAGTCTTGTGATGATACCCCCATTTCCCTCTGGGAGTCCTCCTTATTGGGTTTGTTGGACCAGGCTTTTTTTCTGTAAAACGAAGTAACCTCTAATGCTCTCTGCATTTTAGATCTATTTGAGGTGTTTAAATTCAGCCCATTCACATATTTAAAATCTCTCTGCAATATATCCTATCTTCAGTATTCTGTGATCATTTCTTACACTAGCTACTCCAGCCAGAGAGCTGTCTCCAAGCACCTATAACTTCACATTTCAAGATGAACTCCAATCAGGATGGAACTCGGTAGTTGAATGAAAATACAATTTCCTCTCAATTTCAGGGCCAGTTGCATCCTGGCGTACAGTGAGGCCTGAATCACAGCCAATGCGCCACATAGCATCCCATTATTTGCATGCGTTACTTGGTTCACAGCGCTTGGCCAGAGGGAGGAGCACTGCAGAGAAGAGCACTTTTGGAATCCGAGGAGCCCTATCCAAGCCCTTAGCCGAAGTGACTTGTCCAAGGTCACACAGCAAATTCCAATCCAACCCAGGACTCAGTTCCCCAGCCTGAGGCTCTGTCGGGACCCATACATTGCCATCTCTCCATTCGCTGAGCAGATCTGTTTCTACCATCTCCTGTCCCCCAAGCAGCTGGCAAGCAAAGCTCCTTTCAGACCATTCACTCCAAGGAACACTTTCGCCAAGATGTTGAATACGACTGCAGTTCGAATATCCCCACCCTCAAGCAAACAACTTCTTCCCCTGAAGTTTAACTCACCACTTATCTCAGAGAGCCCCTTTCCAGCCTTTTCTATGCCAGATAATGGGGAGGTCATAGCTCAGTGCCCAGGGAAGAGGCAGGTTCATGGTGGAGATGTAGGAGAAGAAAAAAATAAAAAAACAAAAAACAAAGAAAATCCCAAACACAGCAGTTTCTGGCAGAGTAAGCTTCCAGTCTTTCTTCCCTAGCCTCCTCCAGAAAGCAGAAGTTCATTCTGCATCTCTCTGCGGAAGAGCCAGGGGAGAATGGGGTGGGTTTTCAGGGAGCTGGGCCAGCTGTCCTGTCTGAGCAGCGGACTTGGCCTGCCAAATCCCACGGGGACAGTCAGCGTGCTCCTGCGAAGGGGGGTGGCGATGTGAGGGTTTAGGAATAATCTCTCCATCAGCCAGGCAGCCGGGCCGGAGCTGTGGAATTGTGCTCTGCCAACCACCAGAGAGGCAGGGAGAGCTGTCTGTCCTCCCTCCCTCCCTCCTTCCCTCCCTCCCTCCCTCCCCCGAAAGGAGAAGCTCGCTGGGGAGGAGCTGGGGCAGCTGGGGTTCTGGGGGCCAGGGGCAACTTTGGGAGATGTCCTTGTGAGGGCTGCAGGGGAAGTTTGGTGCTTGCAACCAAGGCTTGGGACAGGTTGGGACAGATAGCAGGGCCTTGGAGTCCAGGATGGGAATTGGGGAGGCTGCCTTGTGGGGTAAGACTCAGAGGATGTGTGAACTGGGATCCCCATCTCCAGTCTGGAGATGCAGGTGGGTGAGTGCCTCCAAATTTCAGTTTCCTTCTTTGTAAAAAGCATAGGACTGGCAGGGGTCTCCAGGGGAGTCAAATTGAAACTATCAGAGCCAGCAGCTCCTGTGGGCTTGGTCCTGGGTGTAGGTGGGGTGAGGAGGAAGGTGTGTGCAGGTCGGGCCTGGCTAAGTCTGGATTTGCAGTGCCTTGCTGTGTGTCCTTGGTGAGTCACCTCACCTCTCTGGGCTTCGTTTCCCCCCCCCCCCACACACTGGTCAAATGAGGACAGTTGAAACAGTAAAAGCTGAAATTGCAAAAAAAAAAAAAAACATGTTAATGTAGGTGCACTCTGTTCATGGATTCTTCTTCATTTTCTTAAGAGATTTGCAGCCTGGCCTCTTGGTGTCTAAAGTGACCACGATTCTATCCTAAAGCAGTACCTGCACACACACCCCTCGCCCACTTGCTCAAGGTCACCTTTCTGGCTAGCATCTGAACAAGGTTCAGATCCTCACTGAGCAGAGACTGGGTCTGATAAGGGGCCTAGGAGCAAGGGGGACCAGAGCTCCTCCAGAGGGGTGACAGCAGCTGCTCCCTGGGTGGGCTCCCTGCCTTCTGGCAGTGGATGGAGCACAGGCAAGAGGGGGAAACTCTCGTGAGCAGCGATCTTTGAAGGACATTGAGAGAATCCTAGGGCTCTGCAGAGGTGGTGAGGGCCCGAGACTCTGAACCTGCTCTTCCTCCTCCCCATGGCCCTTCCATGCCCATCTTCACCTACATCTGAGTAGCCAATCCAGAGTCCTGGGACCCTCCCTCCATGGAGACCTGAAGCCCCTGTGAGGAGTGCAGAGGCTCGTGGGTTCTTCTCCACCTCAGCTCTCAGTCTTCAAAGGCCAGGCTCCAGACTCTTCATCTCTCCCCAGCAGCGCTGTTGTCCATGGGAGTTAGAATACTGGGCTAATTTCCCTTCCCCCGCTGCCTACCTCCCCAGACCACCCCTTTATCTAAGTTCCCTTTTGGCATGAATGCTGATCAATAATTTTCCATCCCTTGCTGGGGAATATTGAGGAAATTTCTTCACTTTTCAGAGCTTCACTTTTCTCCTCTGAGACATGGTGTCTCTCTACTGATGTTATCTTAGTTCTGACACATCAGTGCTGCTGACATGATGACCATGATCCTAGCAAGTCTTTTCTGAGTCACATAGGAAGATTTGAGTGAAGTCAGGTTGACTTCAGCTGTTAAGAAACTATCTCAAGGGGCTGGAGAGATTGCTCAGTGGTTAAGGTGCTTGCCTGCAAAGCCTAACTACCTAAGAGTTCGATTACCCTATACCCCACAAAGCCAGATGCACAAAGGGACACCACAAACAAAGTCCAGATACACACACCACTTTGTGCATCTGGGTACTGGGGAACCAAACCCAGGCCACCAGGCCCTGTAAGCAAGCACTTTAACTACTGTCCCATGTCTCTGAATCCTTTATGTTTCAACAGCATGCTTGAGATAGATCCAGTTCTATAGGCCAAAGAGTGGGACTAGAGAGTGGCTGCAGAGCTTGGGTCCAGCGTGAGTAGTCTGGAGTGGACTGCCTGGTTCAAGGTCCTATCTTGCCATTTTCAAGATCTTCTTGGGGTCCTTCTGAGCCTTCTTAGCTGTAAATTGAGAATTGTCCCTTCCTCATGTTAGATGAGTTCCTTCCTGTGAAGCCCATAGAACACTGTGTTGCCCTACAGAGTATCAGCTACCATCATCACCCAAATCATTGTTATCATCATCACTCCCATCAACATAATCACCACTGTCAACATAACAATCACCATCATCACCATCACCACCATCATCACCATCACCACCACCATCACCATCACCACCACCATCACCACCACCATCATCATCACAACCATCATCACCATCACCACCACCATCACCATCACAACCACCATCACCATCACCACCACCATCACCATCACAACCATCATCACCATCACCACCACCATCACCATCACAACCATCCATCATTATTGTCACCATCATCACCGCCATTGTCATCACCACCATAATCACATCACTGTTACCACTGTAACCATCATCGGTATCATCACCACCATGGAGGGAGATTCATGAAAGTGATTTGCTCTGCAAACAACCTGGGGATCTATTTATTGTCTTGTCTTGGAAATCTTGGCTACAAGGATCTTGTCTAATGTGTAATTGACACTGGAGCCTGGGCAGACTCAATACTTGACCAGAGAGGCCACCACACCATGAGACAATACAACTGACAGCTTGTTTTCAATATAATGAAACATCTCCCATGTGAACTTGGCCCATGAGCAAATGACTATGTTAAGCATCCAAATCTCTATGAGTCATTTTTTTCCCCTCATGATTTGGAAGCTTTGTGTGTTTCCAGAATCATCTATCCTGTAGTCATTCTTTGGGGAGTTTGAGAGCCCTGGGTGCCTAAGTGAGATGGAAGGCAGAGCCTGAGATCTCTAGGAAGCAGGGAGGCAGGACAGAGGCAGCCTCTGGTGTCCACACTCAACCTGCTGGGAGAGAGTAAGTTGGCTGAGGGAGCCCATCTCACATGTGTCTGGCTCGTATGGACAAGGTGGTGGATATTATGCTGGGATTACAGGTATGAACCACAGTACTTGCCTCCATCTTAGGTTTTTCTGATACTGGACAACAGTATGTTTGTGTCTGTGTGTACATATGCACCTGCCTTACCAGGAGCACAAACCATTTTTTGTTTTGTTTGTTTTTGGCTAGGAAAACCTCATGATTTGCTTCCATACCTTTTGGGAGCTGCTTGCTCTGGACACATTCTTCCTTCGAACAGGTTGAATGAATCTAGGGCAGTGCTTTTCCTCAGAGGGAGTGGGAAGGTCACAGGGATGTCTGCTGTCCCTGTCCTCAGAGCTTGCCCGGACAAGACTGAGATACTAAAGCAAATGATCGACCTGGTTTCTTTTTAATGCAGAAGCTTCATTCTTTGCTGAAACGAGAACTATTTCTTATTATAAAATACTTTGTCTGAGTTACTTTGCTGACAATAAAAATGTTGGCTCTTGCACCAAACATCCTTCCTAGCTAAATCCAATGGAAGGAAAGACAGGGATGCCTGTTATCTGGCTGAGAATCCAGTGCTGGGGAAGTGATGTGAGAGTCTCTTGGTTCTGCAGGACTGGCATGCTGAGATGCTCTGGCAGGGTTGTGCCGTTGGAGCAGGGTGGCCTGGGTGTGAGGGTTCTGTAGAAGTCCACCACAGGGGTTAAGGTCCAGCCAGAGCAAGAAGTCAAGCATTCACACATCTGGTGTGGCATATTGTAAGTGATGGGTGAGAGGGTGGATGGGAAGATGGATGTATGTAGATGGATGAAAGGATGAATAGATAGATGATGGAGGGATGGATGGATGGAGGAAGGATGGACCCATTCATGGTCAGATAAATGATAGAAGGATGGTGTGATGGTTAAGTTTATTGTCAACTTGACCTGTGTAATAATCCACAGCAATCTTGGGTGGGTCTCTGAGTTTGCCTGCAGAAAGGATTGACAAAATCCTTTTGGGATTTTTGGAGAAGGAAGTAGGTCCCTTCTCCAGAGTGAGCCCTTCTCCCCAGTGGGTGGGCCTTCCAGAAGGGGACTAGATATAAGGAAACTTGAGGGGAAGGGAACCTCTCTTCCTTCCTCCCCAGCTGCAGGTGCTGGCTCTGTCTGTCTGCTTGGATTTATGAAAGGGGGCCAGCCTTTTCCTTCATTTTTGGAACTTCCCCTGGATCTGCTATTTCAATCAATATTTTCCTTCCCAAATTGTGCCTGGTTTGGAGATTCATCCCAGTGGTGTGTGGCTGACTATGACAGATGGATGGATGGAAGGAAGAAAAGATGGAGGGATAGATGGATGAATGAATGGATGGGTAAATAAATACACACTCAACTGGACTGGTCTGGCTCTGTTTCTTCTGCCCCAAACTGCCTGAGGGAGGGTCTTGAATCTTGGTCTTCTCCTGAGCTATCCATTCCCTGCTTGGTAACTAGATACTTGTTTGGACAAATTGGCTGAGAGACATTTTGGGGTCAGTGTCAAGGTAACTTGAATATAGTCTAGATGTCAAATAAGACAAAGTCTTAGCAAAAGGAAAATGTTGAATTGTTGACTGAAAAAGCATGCACAGAATTTATAGTTCAGTCTTGTTTGGTTTGAAAAAATACGTGTATGTACAAATTGAAATACTGACTCTCCAAAAATACTGTCAAAATAAGCAACTGAGAAATCAAAGTTGGATTTTCTTCCTCCAATTAATTTGCCATGTTTTTTTTTGTAATGAGCACAGCTGATGTAGTCAGACTGGGTTGATAGAACAAAGTCCTATGGACCAGGTAATGTAGAAAGAGCAGCAATGGTCTCTCGCCATTCTGGAGTTGGGGGATGGGGATGGAGGTCCTAGCAGGGCTAGGTTGAGAGAGCTCCTTCCAGAATGCTGCCTTGTGTCTTCATGTGCAGAGGGCCCAAGAGCCCCACCTTCCTGACCTCCTAACATGGCAGCCTGTGTGTTGGGGGAGGGGTCACAAGCATTCAGCCCCAAACAAAACATGTCTTCATTTAGTTGTTCAAATGCTCACACCTTGGTGTGCTTAAGCTTAGACCCACTTAGTGAAAAGTGGCTGAAAGCTTATAGCATCCTTGTCATCATGAACTCAGCATTCCCAAGAATCTGGGACGAGGTGGGGGGAGGGAGAGAGAGGAGAAATGTCATACTGTCTTTTCACAGATAAGGGAACCAGAGCCCAGAGAAGGGAGTCACTGTTACAAAAGCCCCCTGGCACTGTAACGAACCCCCTGAGAGAACAATTGAAAGGAGAAAGGTTTGCTTTGGCTGCTAATGTCAGAGGCTTCAGCTCACGGGCTGCTTGGTTCCATCGCTTCTGGGCTGTGGGAGGTAGAGCGTCATCACAGTGAGAGGGCATGGTGGAACAGAGCCGCTCATCTTGTGGCAGCTGGAAGGAGAGAGAGAAGGAGGGAGGGAGGGAGAGAGAGAGAGAGAGAGAGAGAGAGAGAGAGAGAGAGAGAGAGAGAGAGAGAGAGAGAGAGAGAGAGAGAGCCCGAGAGGCCAGGGCACAACATATCCTTCAAAGATGTACCCCCACCATGTCACCTACTTCCTTCAACCTGCTCCCACCTCCTAAAGTTTCCAGAAGCTTCCAGTAACATCACCAAATCATGAATCTGCTGGTCTGCATGCCCTGGCCCTGGCCTGGTACACATGGTCCCCTACAGCCACCAAGTGTTATGATGCAGAGTGTCCTTGGGTGGGACCCTCTTTGCTGGTCCAGAATGCAAGTGATGAAGACATATGTCTCAGTAGTGAGGGGAGCATGTTGTCTTCTGACCCAATAGACCACTCACCCTGGTTTGAGAGGAGTCCCCAGCCCCTCAAAGACTGGCCCCAGCAAGGCCAGAGGCCCAGCTATGGAGGCTCCGATGTGCCATCTTGCAGCCTCCCTCCCAATGCCTGTCTCTGTCATTTGGAATGTCCTTCTGACAGGCAGCTCGACACCCTGCACCTCTGCTCCTCAGCTTTGAGCTCATTCCCAGCCCATTCCCGCTGTCAGCTCCACTGGGAATTTAATTGCTTTCAGCACCTTGCTGAGGCTACAGACACTGAGGGCTTTGAAGATTAAAGTATGAAGAGAAGTTAATTATTTAAGGAAATACATTTGAACGGGGATAAGCTGAAAGATTAAAAAACCAGGAGGTCCTAATTGCCAGCTATTGGCACTGGCTCTTTATGCCAAACAAAGATGAATGGCTGCCCACCTCTGCACTGGCACATTCATAGTCATTCACTTGTGAGGCAGTTTCAGCACCAGTTAACTTGGCTGTATGATTTCAGTCTCATGCATAAGGAAGCCAAGGTACAGAGAGGTTAGGCGCCTGGCCTAGGGTCACACAGCTTCCAAAGACTAGTGCTGGAATAGGGGGCTGAGGAAACCCATTAGCAGTTAAAGAGGTTTGCTCAGAAAGCCTGCCAATAGGAGTTCAAATCCCCAGCATGCACATAGGCCAGAGTGTACACACATCTATGATCCCAAGATGAGAGACAGGCCTGGGAGAATCCTGAAGATCACAGGCCAACTAGGCTGGCTGTCCATCAGCAAGACAGCCTCTGTCTCAAACAAGGGGAGAGGAAAGGACCAACACCCTGAAGTGGTCCTCTGACTTTCACTTGTGAACTGTGTCATAGGTGCAGCTAATCCTCCCCCCCAGATGCTGACATTTGGGGAGACAGTTTCTAAGAGTGACTCTTGGATGGACATGATAAGTGTCTGCTCATCAGTCAGTGTGCCTTAGCTGGCCTCAACCTCACGGGTATTGTCAGCAATGCCATTGTGAGAATGAGCCCAGTCCTAGTTCATGTACCTGCTTGTTATTTCCTCAGAACTGAAACATTGCCTCCTGTAGCTCCTGAAAGTTCCAAGATTTCCAAAGCCCTCCCCAGGGTTATATAAGCAGTGACAGGTGCTGGGGAAAGGAGACTTTCCAGTGGAGGGCAGGGAGCTCTGGGGATATAGCTTTGGTGAGATGCCGTCCATGTTGGGATGGACTTTTCAGTGATGTTGCTGCCTTTGCTCCTCCTGTAAGTAATGCCAGTAAATTCATTGGTTCACTTAGCTAGACATGGGTGGAATCTACTTTGGTTTGTCATCATGGCCCTATCTGAGGTGAATAGATGTTCGCTCAATGTCTTCCCAGGAGCATACAAAACACTCAGGTGGAATTGTTATATCAAGTGATTCTGGGTTAGTCTTCTGAGGGACCACCTGTTGTAGTCTGAGTGTGTTCCCCGAAGCCCAGAAGCCCATGGGTGGAAACTTGATCCCAGGTGCAACAGAATTGGAAGGTGGGGCCTGATGAGGGATGATTACATCATGAGGGCCCTACCCTAGTGATAACAACAGCCCACCTGTTTATTTCCTGTGAGCTCTGCTACTATTTCTTGTCTAGTGCTTTATTAACTAATGGGCCAGATATTCCAAGAAGTATATCACCCTCATATGTTGATATTTTGTCTCTGGGAGGAGAAACTGCCTATGAGTTCCTTCCTGTGTCAGATCAGAAGCTTTGCGGATTTCCCACAAATCCCAGAGATTTGTAGGAACCAGCTTAACATTTTCTCCAGTCTCCAGCTAGGAAACTGAGGCCTACAGAGACTGGGTACCGCAGCCAGGGTTTTGCAGCTGGATGTGAGCTCAGAGGCTTACCCAGCACATTCATCCCACCAGAAGGTAAAGAGGGGGTCTGAGGTGGGTCCTGCACCCTTCCCAGGTTTGTGCAATCAGGCAGCCTTCTGTACTCCAGGGTATGAAAAGGAAACGGGAAGGACTTGGCTGCAGAGTGTTGTAGGAAGTCTGCCAAGTTGCTCCTTTGGCCTCAGCACCCAAATCACACCAAGGCAGAAGGACAGTGTGTTTCTATTTTCCGGTACCTTCCTCACCTTGACCCCAGCTAACCACTTGCCCCAGCGCCGATGGCACCCTGTGTCCGTATCAGCTTTGGCGGCTTTGTGATGCCCTCTCCATGCTCCCAGCACAACAGAACAGTTTAAGCCACCTCTGGATTATAGAGGCGCTAATGATTTGATATCTCAGCTGGGATTTAATTGATCCCCCAGCTCAGCTGGAGCAACGCCCTCAAATGCCCGCATTATCTTCTGCCCAGACACCATTTAAATCACACTATATCCTCATCAAAGGAGAATGGGTTTTAAAAAAAGCAAGAAGTTGTAATGGATGGGTTTCCACCTGAGAACACTTGGAACATGGCAGCATATTATCACCCTCCAACCATCAGCTGTCACCTGCAGTCAGAAAGGTGTCCCCCTGAGACCACTTGAATAATGAGGCCTGTGGAAGCTTAATCTTCTCAGTGGTCATAAAGCCCGGGTTTATGGCAACATTTATGCTCCGGCCCATTTCCCTTCCTCGGCCATTGCATTCCTGGCAGAAACAGCACCCTGGAAATGGCTCCTTGCAGTGGGTCAGGGAGCATGGGGTCTCCCAAAACATATGGGGCATGACACAATTTCAAATGTTAGCCAATGGCAAGAGGATTCCATCAACTCCCCTTTGGCTGTGAAAGTTCCAGAAGCTCTCAGAGTAAATGCTCTTGCTTTGACTTCTAACATTAAGTTGACTTTGAAAATATTGGAGCTTTTATTTGCTTTTAATAATAATTGCAAGTATAGTTATATATCTGCATATTTATTTTTCGCATAAACTTGCCCTTGAGAAAATTAGGAAACCAGAAGTTAAAAAGCTGTAACTAATCGGGCTGGAGAGCTGGCTCAGCGGTTAGGGCACTTGTCTCCAGTGCCTAAGGCCCTGGGTTCAATTCCCTAGTACCCACATATGCCAGACCTACAAGGTGGTGGCCCTGGCTCTCTCTCTGTCTCTGTATCTCTCTGCTTGAAAATGAATAAAATATTTAAAAAAAAAAAAAAGCTGTAACTAATCTATGATTCCAGTTTCAAAAGGAAAGTTGCCATTAATATCACAGCCGGGGTGTGCCATGGAAGTCGCAGTGGTTCTGGTGGCACGTCTCAGCGTTTGGACAGGTGTGACAGAGTTGACCCCTGTGGGTTGAGATTGTACCTTAGCCATGTGAAGGATGGAATGAGAAACTGTCAGTGCAGGATGGATCTGGTGGCACTTCTGTAATTGTAATTCCAACACTGGAGAGGCTGAGGCAGGAGTGTGATGGGTTCGAGGCCTGCCTGGTCTACATAGTGAGTTCAAGGTCAACTGCTACACATTGAGACTCTGACAAGAAAGAAGGAAAGATACAAAGAAAGAGAAAGAGGGAGGGAGAAAAAGGAAGAGAGAGATAGAGGGAGAAAGAAAAGAGACAAGGCCAGGGAGATGGCTCAGTGGCTAACAGCCCTTGCTTCAAAGCCTGATGGCCCTGGCTCAATTCTTCAGTACCCACATAAAGTGCTGTAGCAGTCAGTTCCATGTTACTGGGATGAAAATCCAAAGTGGAAACAGTTTATAGGAGGAAGGGTTTATTTCAGCTTGGGGGGTGGGAGTTCTGTCTATGGCAGAAGAAGCTGCTTCCGTACATCCAAGCCGGGAAAATCAACTAAACAACCAGCAAAAACCATCATAAGCAAACAGAATCCCACCAGCATTCAGACCTTTCTGCACACCTTTGGGCTAGAATTCAGACTACCTACAAACACCCCTTTGATCTGTCCTCAGTGACACTTCCTCCAGCCAGGCAGCTGGAGACCCAAGTTACAAGCTTTAATAAAACACCTGAGATGGACTGGAGAGATGGTGTAGCAGTCAAGGCACTTGCCTGCAAAGCCTAAGGACCTGGGTTTGATTCCCCAGTACCTACATAAAGTCAGATGCACAAAGTGGGCCATGCATTTAGAGTTTATTTGCAGTGGCTAGAGGTCCTGACAGGCCTATTCTCTCTCTCTATCCCCCTTTCTGCTTGCAAATAAATAAACATATAAAAAATAAAATATAGTCAGGTTCTTTAAAAAAAGAATGCCTGATACATACATTCAGGACTCTGGTCTGTCTCTTCCTCTCTCAAATAAACAATAAATAAATAAATTAGAAAGGAGAGAGAGATAGAGATGAGAGAGAGAGAGAGAGAGAGAGAGAGAGAGAGACTTGTTGGTGCTCATGGGCAGGTGTGCCTTGAGCCTGTAGATGGGCTGGGCTGTGGTGAGGGTAGAACCAGGGACGAGGATGAAGCCTTGTGATAGCAGGGCCTTAAGTGGTGACACTGGCATCCAGAGTGTTGTGCTTCCCTAGGCTGTTTCGTGGATCCTGGCCAGCAGCTCGTGGACTAGCTGTTGTTTTTGCCCCACTTTGCAGTGAAGGGCGCTGCAGTGTGGCAAGGGAACCTGCATGTGTGTGTGCTGTCTTCTATGACTATGATCTGCAACCTTGGAGGAGGGTGGGTGGATTTCGGATTTGGCTATAAAATAAATGTGGAGAGATTAATTCTCACAATAAGCTCGGAAGGTGGGATATACAACTCCACTTTTCTGATGGGGACACTGAGGCTGAATCATGAAGCAAGCTGGGGGTGTAGTGCAGTAGGATGTTTGCCTAGCATGGGAAAAATCCTTAAATGAAATCCCCAGCACCAAATAAACCAGGCATGGTGGTGCATGCATGTGATCCTAGCACTGGTGGAGGTGGAGGAAGGAGGATCAGGAGTTCAAGATATCCTCAGCTACATAGTGAGTTTGAGACCAGCCTGGGCTACATGAGACCCTGTCTTTAAAAAAAACTTTTTATTGGTAGTTTCCATATTTATAGACAATAAACCATTATAAGTCCCTCCCCACTCTCCTTCTTATCTCTCCCCCCTCTCAATTAGTCTCTGTTTTGTTCAGTGTCATCGTTTTTTCCTCCCATTATGTGTAGGTATTATCAGGCACTGCAAAGTCATGAATATCAAGGTCACTTTGTGTCTGGAAGCTTGCTTTGTAAGCAGTCCTACCCTTCCTTTGGCTCTTACACTCTTTCTGCTCCCCTTCTGCAATAGACCCTGAGCCTTGGGAAGTGTGATCTAGATGTCCCAGTGCTGAACACTCCACTGTCATTTCCCAACACTATGATGTCTTTTGAGTTATCCCAGTGGTCACCACCATTGAAAAAGAGAAGCTTCTCTAGACAAAAGTGAGAGTAGCATTATTATATGGGTATGCTCATTTATTTAAAAAGTGCTTATTTTTTATTTTTATATTTTATTTATTTGAGAGAGAAAGGCAGGAGAGAGAGAGAGAGAGAGAGAGAGAGAGAGAGAGAGAGAGAGAGAGAGAGAGAGAATGGGCATGCCAGGGCCTCCCACCGCTGCTAATGAATTCCAGACCCATGTGCCCTCTTGTGTATCTGGCTTTATATGGGCACTGGGGAATTGAACTCAGGTCCTTCTGCATTGCAGACAAATGCCTTAACTACTAAGCCATCTCTTCAGCCCTAAAAAGTGCTTATAATGCAGTTTGGTGGGCTTAATATATGTATTTAGCTAGGCAATAACAGGCATTGCTCCTCTTGGGCTCATGACCTCCCCCACCATAGGGTTTTTACTAGGTCTTCAGTACCAGGCATGCTTTCCCTCCCATGAAGCAGGCCTCCAGCCCAATTCGAGAGCAATTGGTTTCCCCCACAATAGACGAGCCACTCTTACCCCAGTTGGCACATATGGCCTGGCTGGCCAGTCTTAAGGCTTGCAAGGTCCACTGCTGTTCACTACTGTTGATGACTTCTCTCTCCCATAGGGCTGCATGCAGCCATAGCTTTTTCCAGAAGATCCTGTTTTAAAACAATAACCACAACAATAACAATAAAGAAGGAAACAACAAAACAAAGATCAACAATAATGTCTTCCAACGTTCTCTTGAGTACATAGGTTGGCAGGCTCAGCACGGCATTTCCTCTGCTGATGTCCTCAGAGCCCAGTCTCCATTGGAAGCTTGATAATGAGTTATGCGGGGGCTGAATGCCCAGGTTGGTCTCGACCTGGCTGGAGCTAGGATGCAAAGGACTCTGAAGACCCTGGAGTCTGTTGTGTTCCTGAGCCACAGATGGCTAAGAGTTTTAATCAGGGAAGTGAGGTAAGCAAGTGATTCGTTGGAAGGAGGTGAGTCTACAGAAATTAATGTTACTACTTTGAACATGGATTACACAGCTCTGGTGATGAAGTGGCCAAGTTACAGCTGTGTGGGGAGTCAGGCCATGTCATCAGGGGTGGGAGGAATCATCAAACATAGATGCTGTGGTGACTTAAGATGATTATGGCTCTGGTCCAGTGGATTGGAGGTATAAATGGCCTGCGGCCTTCTGTCACTTGGCAGCAAGGTCTAAACAGACAGACCCAGCCGTGCATACCGGGACAGGTGTAGAATCAGCTCGTGCACTGGCCACGTCTTGGGGAAATTTACATCTATCCTTCCTCCATCTGTCTGTTCTTCCCCATTTATCCATCTAGTCTTCATCCTTCCAGCCCATCTTTATTTCTACCCTTAGTTCCACCAGCCCACATCCCTCTTTCTTTTTGGTGTGTATGTGGGCGTTCATGTGTGTGGAGGCACATGCATGTCAGGTATACATATGAAGGTTAGAAGACTCCCTCAGGTGTCGGTTCTCACCTTCCACCTTGTTTGAGGCAGGGTCTCTCATTGTTCACTTCTGCATTCACCAAGCTAGCTGGCCCACAAGTTTCTGGGAGATTCTCCAGTCTCTACCTTCCATCTTGCAGTAGGTGGGCTGAGATTACAGACACTTATGCTATTGAATCCACTTTTACACAGGTTCTCGAGATCAAACTCAGGTATTGACCATTGCATGGCAAGCACTGTATCCACTGAGCCACTGTGCTCTGCACTTCTTTCTATACATCCTCTCTCAGATCCGCCCGTTGCCTGGCAAAGTTCCTCCCCATTGAAAGGTGTAATCAACTGTTGTCAGCTTTACCAAAAGCATCTGGGTCAACTCACAAGAGAAGGTGTGGGGAGGGTCACCAGACCCCAACCTGAGATGCAGGTCCCCCTGTGCCAGCTGTAGGCAATAATTGTAAGATTTCCTGACCTCAGGGGGTGCTAGAGTGTATAGGAAACAAGGAGCTTCTGGTAAAATGAGCTCCATCTTAGATGGTTTCCTTTGGCATCTCTGTTAAGTAAGCCCTCATCAGGAGGTTGACCGGGGAGCTTTAATCCCCATGGAGTGCGCTCCACTGAAGTGCTTGCTGATCTGTGTCTCTATACTTCTGGGCGGGACAAGGATCTTCTAAAGGTGGGGCGGCTGCTCTGAGATTTCCTTGCTCTGTACATAAGCCTTCACCCTGAGGCAGAGGGAGGGAGGAGCATCCCAGGAGTAATTTTGACACAGGAAGTTCCATCCAAGTACTGCTTTAGGGGCCCCGTGCTCCTGTCATCAACCCTTCATCCTGCTCTGTAAGATACCCCAATAACCTCATTGGTTCACCAAACCGGTTTTGGTGTCATTTGTGCCCTATCTGGGGGAAGATGTATCTGTCTCCCCCCCAGGAAAAGTCTTGGTGGTTTGTCTGAACCAGGAATATCAAGGGTGGTCATCCATGGCCAGGGTTAGGAGAAGGACAGACCAGATACTCCAGCACCCCTCAAAATCAGCTTGTGCACTGGCCACCCTGAAGATACCTGCCTGTTTGACTGCTGGTCCCCACAGCTAGGAAAAAACACAGGCCTGCCGTTTCAAGACACCTGGTTATGACTTTGTTACACAGCCCTAATAAATAAAGATGTGAGACCCTCACTCATTCCATAATGTCCTTGCTGAAGTAGCCTGTATCCCACAAGTGGTCAGTGGTAGCTTGGAGGGGGCAAGTTATAAGGTCTGAACCCAGGAAATCTCTGGATGGGTGTCTCTGCTTCAGGGCTCTCCATGGGGTTCATTGAGGCCTTCCTTGAGACTGTGGCCTAGTCACCTCCTCCTTGGTCCCCTGCTCTGCCCTCCAGATCATCCCTGATGACCTGCTTGCCTACATCTCCACCAGCCTTTACATGACCAGACCTTCCCCCAGGCTCTCTGGGCAAGCAGCCCAAGGGGGGAGCCCCACAGATCCCACCGCAGGAGGGAGTACCCTTTGCTCCTGGCTTGAAGATCAGCATAGCACCCTGGGAATGCTCCTGTAACTCTTCTCGTACGGGTTGTGCCCCCTTCTCTCATACCATGAGCTATGTGAGCAAGAGTGCCTTCTTATGTTCACCCATTCATTCCCACCTCCTCTTCGTCATTCACTCATCTCTTTCATTCACACACTTCTCTTTGACTTCATCATTCTGTTCATGGCATGCCAGGCCATTTGTTTCATTGAATGCATTCTACTCACTCTTCAGTCAAGTAATTACTCTATCCATTGTAATTGAATGGAAGTGGGTTTCCAGTTCCTCGTGCTGCTATGTTCCAGGCCCTAGGATTCCGTATTAGCTAATGGGAGGTTGTATCCACTGCCCTTTAGGGCGGAGGGCGGCACCTGGCTTATCCCTCAGGTGTGTGTATATGAGGGCATGCCTGTGATTATGTATATGTGTACACACACATGTGTGTGCATGTACTTGTGGATGTGTGAATGTGTGTCTGATACTTTTCCAGGCAGAGAGGAGATATGCCAGCTCACCCTCATGCTTGGTTCCTGCTGCTTCCAGAGAGCCGTGTGCTCAAGAGGCCATAGGCAGGGTGTGGATGATTACAGCTAGTCCCTGGCCTGGCTGGGCCTGAACAGACATGATTCATTAAGCTTCCCTCCAAGCACAGAGCTGCACAGAATCATGAAGAACATTATGTTCTTTTTGGTAGACAACTATTCCTCCTGCAATCCTGTTGCGATACCAGATGTCATTTCTCACCTTAGAGTTGCCAACTGTAGCTTTCACAGAAACTCGGGAAGCATGAGGGCAGGAAAGGGTTCATGCTGTCAACATTAGTTTCCACACTTTTCTAGGCATAATATACAGGATTTGGGGTAAAAAAAAAGAAACCTGCTCCACTTTCAGACATATTCTTCATTTTGTCACTTAGGAATACATTCTGAAAAAACATGTCCAAGTCACTAAATGGGACCATGCTCATTTTAGCAGTGGCCTGGAATCCGTGTCCACACGGATGTGTCACATAACCGGCTCCGCGTGTGTGCACGTCTGTTCCTGCCCCATGCTGTCTGATTGTAAACACGATGAGGCATGTCCTCAGCAAGCCATATGACCACAGAGAATACTCAGGCCAGCTCTAGTCAGATCATGAACAAGACAGGAAGTTATGGAGAAGACAATTTCTCTTAGTTTAATGCCTGACTCCTTTCCTTGTAGCATTGGGATGCTTCCAGCAGGGGGCAGCGTGAGCCAGCCTCACACTCAGCGTGGGTCCTGCCAGGACCGGCCCTTGCTCTCTTGCTTCTTACTCCCTCACTTTTCTCCTCCTGGCCTAGCCTTTTGCAACTTCTGTTCAACATATCACCAGAATCATGTGTGCTGGCCAGAGTGCCGTGTGACCACCAAAGAGATGGTCACATGTGAGGAAGAACCCTGTCCCAGGAGCTGAGCAGGAAGAAGCCCCCACAAGGCTCCATAAATAGTTTCAGGACAGAGAAACAAAGGAACCTAGACTAAGGCAACAGGAGAGCTGGGGCTGTGGTGAGCGAGGCATGTGAGGCCTCTGGGGTGCCAACTGGAGACCTTGCTCTGGGTTGGGCTCCTTGAGTTTGGCATTATTGGGCACCCCTGCTTCCTTCCAGCAAGTCTCCAGGCCTCTGTGTGGGGACGTCACAGAGAGCTCGCATTCATGGCTAACGTGAGACAAAATGGATTAAAATGCAGAAGGCTGCAAGCGGTGCTCCTGCCTCCAGTGTGTGTGCAGTCAAGGCACCTGTTTGTGAGACACTGGGCACAGCGTCACTCTTGTCTAAACTGTGCCTCATCTTCTGGGTGGAGGTGATGGGTTGTTTCACATGCACAATCCCCTGGGCTTAGCACATCAGAGCAGGAGGCCAGGGTCAAGGGCATGAGCACCTCCTGGATCCATCCATACTGCCACAGGCTCCTCCAGTCCCTTGATCTCACCCGCAGTGTTTCCCAACGTCACCTGTGCTGAGTGCCTAGTGGAGCAGCAAGGCCCTTCCAGACCATGTAGCCAGCCTTCAGGTGCTCCTCCTGCTGCTGCCTGGCTACCTGAAATGCCAGGAGGCAGCCACTCTGGTTAAAAATAACTGGGGTCAGCCACCACGGAGGGGAGGCAGGTGCTAGGTGAGGATCACAGATCCCGGTGCAGTGCAGGGACCCGCAGCCCTGGAGCACTCCTGTCCTCCTGCTGGGGACACCCAGCGCCAGGGCCCCTCTTCCTTCCCCTCTGCCCGCTGTCACTCCTCTCCCAGGCCTGTAGGATCTCAGGCTCTAGGAGGTGCCTTCCACCGGCTGAGAGATGAGACCGGCAGCCTCGGAAGGAAGATTCTCCAGACCCTGGTGGCCGAGCTGACCAGGATCCCCGTACAAGTGGCCAGGGCCAGGGCTGGTGGGAGGCAGCTGTGGTCAGCAACTAAGGACCCTGAGGTCTCCCTCCCTACAGGTCTCTTTAAACGTGGCAGGGACGAAAGCTTTATCTGAAGGTATGGGGTGCTTATTGAGCAGATGGGTCACAGCACTTGTCCAAGGTCCCTTACCTGTGAGCAAGGAGGTAAAAACACCACACCCGCCTTTGGGTTTCTACGGAAGCCGTTCCCCCTACCCCTAAAGCAGTGTCTAATTAATTCAAAGGTGCCAGGGTGCAGAGGAGTGCTTTGTCCCTCTCACATGAAACAGGGATACATTCATATGGCAACTTATGCCCGGTATAGTAAAAACTGTTTTGGAAAGCCCTGTGGAAGTCCTGTAGGTACACACAACATGAAGTAACACCAGCTCCCACCCTCCAGGGTAGGCAGTCTGGGGACAAGTGACGGAAGTGCCCAGGAAAGAAAACAGCTAGGTGAGAAGCAGGTCCTTGGAGCCAGGTGGGTGCTGTTGCCTTCCAGCCCTGCCCCTCCCAGGCTGTGTGACTTCATGCAGGTTATTTGACATCATTGGGCATGAGCTGGTTCATCTGCAAAAGACAGTATGATGCATTCTCCTCTGGCTGCTGTTTGCGGGTCACTGTCCTGTGCTGGGGGCAGGGTGGCGAGGGCAGGGACACATATCTTCATCCCTGCCTGGGGTGTATGCAGAGCCCAGAATAAATGAGAGGAGAGAGAGAGAGAGAGAGAGAGAGAGAGAGAGAGAGAGAGAGAGAGAGAGAGAGAGAGAGAGAGAGAGAGAGAGAGAGAGAGAGAGAGAGAGTCAGTTAGAGTCACTGGGTGACCGCAGCTTTCCAGCACCCAGGAGAGAGATAAGCACGAAGGGACTGGGGTTGGTGGTTGTGAGCTTAGGGCCCAAGGGAACCCAGCTCACCCAGGTCATGGGGGAGGGTGAACTGAAGGATGGGAGAGCTCTGGGGCCTCTTGAATGCAGGTTTCTGGCCCAGGAGTGGATCCTGTTTTATTTGCTGAGCTGTTTCTCATGCCCTTTCACAGAGTTGGCACCTGGCTCTTTGTTGGGAGTGAACTCTGAAGAAATGCAACGGGAACATGGAAGTAAGTATATGAGGCTCTGCTTGTAGAGTTGGAGACATTCGCCCTGGGATTTTGAGGGGTGAATGGAGTTTGGCAGATGCAAAAGAGGGAGAGGCTAATATTTAATGATCTTAGGCTTGGAGTGGGGAACAAATCTGCACTGAGGCTACTCTAGACTGAGGACTCTTCCTCTCCAGGATGTGTGGGTGCTCATGGGAGGAGACAGGAAGTCACAGGAGTGGGGAAGAGTCACAGAGTGTGAAGTGGTTTGAAGGGTGTGGAGGAAGCAAAGATCATGTGAGATGGCTTCCTGGGGGAGCCGGTGAGCCTGATGGGAGCTTGGAGAAAAATTAAGAATTAGGAAAAGGAAGACCATTTTTGGAAGGCTTGGTCCTGAGGGCCTGGGTGCTGGCCAGGGTTGGAGAGTCCAGTCACCTGGTATCTTGCTGAAGCCAACCAGCACCCATGGGGGAACCATTTTATTTAATGTAGCCACTGTTAAAAGTTACTCGTGTACATTTACAGTGAATACTTTGTTATCGATCTGGAATGTTCTCCAAAGACTGATATATTGAAGGTCCCCAATGCAGCAATGTTCAGAAGCAGGGCTTTTGCAGGTGACTGACAGGGTCAGAGCCTTGTGCTTTAATCATGGAATCCCTTGGACTATTGAAAGGTGGTGGGGCCTGGTGGAGGAAGTAGGCCACTGGGGACATGCCCTGAGGGGATAATTTGTCTTGGGACCTTTCCTTCTGCTGTCTCTGCTTCCTGGCTGTCATGAGGTGAGCAGCTTTCCTCTGCCATGCCCTTCCCATGAAGCTGCACTTCCCATGGGCCTATGAGCCCTTAGCCAGAAGGCTGTGGTCAGAGACCTCTGAAACCCTGAGCCAAAATAAACCTTTTCACCTGTAAACTGATTCACTCAGGCATTTTTGTTATGTAATTGTTGTAGTCAGCTTTTTCATTGCTGTGACAAAGAACCCCACAAAAGCAGATGATGGAAGACTGGGTCTATTTTGGCTAATAGACTCAAGGGGAAGCTCCATGATGGCAGGGAAAATGATGGCATGAGCAGAGTGTGGACATCACCTCCACCACATCACTGTAAACAGTGGCAGGAGAGTGTGCCAAACACTGGCAAGGGGAAGCTGGCTACAACCCCCATAAGCACACCCCAACAACGCAGCTCCAACAAGATTCTAATACCCAAACTGCCATCAGCTGGGGATTGAGCATTCAGAACACATTGAATTTATGGGGGAACACCTGGATCAAACCACTACAGATACAGAAAGCTGACTAGCGTACAAAACGGAGGTAACAACACACCCTGGGTGTTTTGCTGGGTTCTGCCATTCCTATGACTCCTGGGGCTTGGGGTCCATGGACCTGGGAGAGACAATGAGGCAGTACAGCCTATCTCCTTGCTCCTCCTTTGGTGGCCTTGTGATGGTGGCTCATGATGGGAGTGTGGACAGCCCAGGCTATGCAGGACAGCCAGTTGTTAAACCCTGACTTGCATCTCATCCTGACTCCTCCCACCTCCACACCTGTCCTGTGTGTGTGTGTGTGTGTGTGTGTTTGTGTGTGTCTGGGGCACACTGGAGTTGGGACTGAGCTGTGGCTACCTCTGTGTTCCCTGCACTTTGAGGCGGAAGTGCTTACTCACTATGCTGACATCAGTGTGCATTATCTCAGCTTCGGCTCTCCCAGGTCAGCCTCAAACGATTTCCTTTCCACACTTTCATGCTATTTTTTCCTTTCTTAGCTTTCAGCTCCATTATTCTTATCGGTAATTTTATAGTTTTCCACTAACTGCTTTTGCAGATGACAAATGTGAGCATTTTTGCGTAATGTCTGTCCCCATCTGGAACCTGGCCACATGAGGTTCTTTCGGTCTAACTTGGCACATTTCAAATCTAGTCAAGAGCTGGAAACATCATCAGCTTGGGGAGTATGAATGTGTTTCTGACGAATGAACATGGGACATCCAAGCCTCCTGGAGTGCAAATAGAAGCAGGGAAAGTTCTAGAGGGGCTCATGTGTGCATTTGACAGCAATACTGATTGAGCAACAGGCGTCCTCTGAGCATCTCTCTGAGAAGGCCCTGTGAGCCTCACCTGGAAGTTCTGCTCCAGGGTCCCAGGGCACCAGGCAAAGTCATTCATCAGCGTGCATTGAACTCCAGGCCTGTGGTCCAAGGAGACACTTATTTTTAGATTCTTGACATCCAAATTCCAGAGGAAGAGCGAACCGTGCTCAGAGGAAAGTTGGCTTTCTTCCTCCATCCAGCCAAGCAGTCCTGGTGGACATCTTTATTGGTCTGGCTGTGAAGTCCCGGGAGCATCCAAAGAAGGGCAGAGCTCTTGTCTGCAGAACGAAGGGCGAGGGGGCCTCGGCACACTGCGTGCTTGCTCCATAGATGGAGACAGCTCCCCACGCTCCTTCCTGATGATGCCTTATAAATAACCGAAGATGGTCTAATGTCTTCCTCCAGGACATTATCTCTGCTCACATTTTGTTCGCTGTCTGTACTTTTTAGGAAGCCAGTCTGCAGCACACATTGATAAAGTTGACATGATATAAGATAAACCACTTTATTTTATTTAATTAATTTATTTTTTGAGTTAGGATCTCATATATCCCAGGCTGTCCTTTATGTTGCTGAGGTTGACCTCAAACTTCTGATCCTCTTGCCTACATCTCCTGAGTTCTGGGATTATAGGTGGGTGCCATCATGCCAATTTATGAAATAACCAGGGATTTGTGTACTCTAGGCACTAAGCCATGCCCCCAGGAAAACCATTTTAAAGTGAAAAGTCTGGTGTCATAGATTATTTCTGCAATGCTGTGCAGTGGTCACCCCACTCTGTTCTCCAAACATTTCTGTATCATGTACCTTCTAAACACTGGTTCATGTTTTTCCCTTTCCCAGACCCTGATAGCCACTGATTGACTCTGTCCTGGTGGGTTCCCAGTTCTGGGCATCATTGTGTGGCTGAGTCACAGAGCACACCATATATCTACGGATAATTCCATGTGCCAGGTATGTGAATGTGATGAGTCCTTGTCTCTTCCCCAAGGCCCACATAATATGCCAATGTGTGGATGTGTGGATGTCTTAATATCTATTTATCTTCTTTCGTGGATGCTGAACTTGAACTTGCTGTTCCTGAAGGAGCCCTGGACTTGTTGAAGGAGCCCTTGACCTGTTTCTTGAGGACAGCAGCAGCCAAAGTCCGCCAGAAATAGATCTCCAGGGGAGAAAAAAATATAGCCACTGAGTTGAAAAGCTTAAAGGAGCCATGACTACACAAGTCAGGTGCAGAGCTGGGAGGCTCTGATGTGAGAGGTGCCAAGGAGTTTTATTACACAGCTGTTCCGAGGGTCCTTGAGTAGAATCAGAGCATGACAAGTGTTTCCTTGTCATGGACATGGGCTTAAGCCAGGCAGCCTCAGTTTTGTTAGGAGGTGACAGGGACAGCAGTTGAACCTATTCAAGAGGCCATGCTAGGCAGTTTGGGCAGAAGCTTCTGTCATGTGCTGGGTGGCTGTTCCCAAGTGCTGTCCCCTTCTCCTAAGAACTCTGCCACTGTTCACCCTGGCTCACTCAAAAATGACGAGATGATCAATTCTCCCATTTTGTTGTTGACTGTGGGTTTCTTGCATGTTCAGTGCCCTCCTGGACCAGCTGGAGCTCCTGGGGCTGGGGACAAGCATGTTGGTTTCTATTGAGCCTGCCTGAGCATCAAGTCATGGGGTCACACATGCCAGGGTGGGGTGTGTGTGCTTAGCTACTCATTGCTCTGTGAGTGATGTGTCCGTGGAAGGGATGCTGGGAGATTCAAAAAGAGCTTCTGCATGAATTGAGCAGAGTGTTCTGGATCCTTGCTGTGGACGGGAAGGCTCCTGAGCTTATGGATTCAGACATAATGGAAGCAAAGTTCACCTGACTATGGAGAAGCATTGTGGGTGCCGAGCTGGGCACCTCATACCAGCAGTTACTACACAGCAGCTATGTGTGTCTATTTTGCAGAGAAGGAAACTGAGACTTGGATGAGTTAATAGTTTTCCAGTGGACCATCTTATTCTTAAACCTGAGTCTTTCATCACAGCTCTGTCCACCTTGACCTGTCCCCAGCCTTAGTTCCATCCATCTCAAGCCTCCTGAAAAGTAGGACTGAGCTCCTGGGTTCTTGCCCAAAGCATGAGGAAGCCTTGGTTGGGTAAAGAGTGGGGATCAGAGCCCCAGGTGGAGGGAACAGCACAGAGTGGGGAGCACTGCTCATGTGAGTCATGGCATCATGGGGGCCTTGGGAGTGCTCACCCTGTGGCCTTGGCATGGCCTCAGAGTCCTTGTCTCCGGAGTGTGGAGTCCTAGGAAGACACCACCCCACCCAGGTCCAGTTCGTGATCCTAAGGCTGTGACGATGCTTGTAACAGCCCAGCACCACACAAACCCGAGGGTGTACCCACGTCAAGGATACACTCCTGGTCTGCTGGTCAGCCTCATGGGGTCATGAGACCACTGATCAGTGAGTGTCGACCACTTAGAAGGAGGCCTGGCAGCCACCAGCACTGTCACCATCATCATTGCCACAGTTTTCATTCAACCATAACGAATCATTACTCATGTGCCAGGTACTATCTAGAAGCCTGAAACACAGGTGAGAAAAAGCAAATCCCTGTCCCAAGGTCACGATGAGAGAAAACCAATTAAAGGATGAGTGTGTAAATACAAGTTCACCCAAGGGTGAAGAGGGGCTGGGTGACACATGGGCCAGGGTAGGGGGATCCTATGTGAGATGACAGACAAGGCAGTGTTGCAGGGACCTCAGAGAAGACAGGGCAGCTAGGGAGCATGAGCAAGGGGAAAGGGTTGGGAAAGGTCCAAAGAGGAGGGGCTGAGGGAGCCAGTCCAGGCCTGACCCTCGGGACTGTCAAACCCTTTAATCCTGATTTAATCGCTTTAAATTAATGAAGGGTTTCAGGGTGAGCTCTGTAGTTCTTTGACTAAGAGTCTTTCTCAGGTCCTCAGGAAATATCCTTTGTTCAGAGCCCTTCTGAGCGTCATGTTACACAACAAGAAATGCTCTTCAAAACCTAAAACCCTTTCATCTGGGCCCCTTGGATAAATGGTTCTTTATCACCAGGGACCATCTGTTGTTTCAACAGACCAGTAAATAACTCGGGAGGTTCTGCTAAGGTGATTATCTCCATTGTCCTGTCCAGATGTCCAGAAACAGTGTTTGCGTTACCCTGGGAGAATGGTGGCCCATATAAAATCGATCTCTCTGCAGATTCCTGAGCTGGGGCCATCACTGGCCAAATCACAGGAAGGGAGGCAAGGGTGGTGGGAACACAGCCTTGTTTCCAACCCCCAGGCACCAGGATTCCTGTACATGGAAACTGACTGTCCCCTCTGAATCACCCCACCCTTTGAAGAGGGCCAGCATGGCTGTCACCGTGAATCGATTTGGACTGGCGAGATTCAACATGGGTCCAGTTTAGTTAATTCTCTAGGTGGTGACTGGAGAGGGAGTGGCAGGGTTATGTTCCTTGCTTGCTGTTTCAAAAATCACCGAGTACTGTGGGAGACAGAGGCATGGGTGCTGAGAACGGAAGTGGGTCACAAGGCCCACTCTCCCCCCCCCCTCTGGGGAACCTTCAGTCTTCTTATATCTTCCTCTTCTTATCTGCCAAATGTCACTTAGTGCTCATTTCTGCTTCTGAATGACCAGCACATGAAAACAAGAAGATATGGGTTCTCTGGGTGAAGCAGGGTATAGACCGTAAGACCCTTCCCCAGGCTGTCCCTAGGCTTCCCGTGATGTCACCAAATCTTGGGCACCCTGGCTGGCACCTGTGCCCCTCTGCTCCTGCATGTGTGTCTGTGCTTTACATATGTACACATACACATGTTTACATATATGAGATATATTTCACAGAGGACAGATGCCTAACAGACATGCCGTTCTCCAGAAAATACTCAGAAATTTCAAAACCAACTTATCTTCCTTCTTCCCCTCCCTCCATGCTGGTGATGGCCTTGTACCTTTTGGGGGCAGTTGCAGAGAACCAGCCTGTCAATCCCCACACGACCCTCCCAGGCAGGTGGTTCCAGGATGTTGTTTTCCCTGGGAGGCAGTGGCTGTACCTTGGCCCTGGACTGGAATGCCCGGCTCTGGCATGGCCCTAGCCAAACTGAAATTCCCACTGGGTCTCTGTCCAGCAGGCAGAGGAAGGCACCCCCAGAGGTACCCCCGACAGCCCCTGTCCACAGCCTCCTGGGATGTTGCCCCCTGGTACCTGCCAGGTGACACACTGCCAGGCCGACTCAGAATGCCCTTGGCACTGGGCGCTGCTGCTACAATGGTTGCATCTATGCCTGCCTGGAGACCAGTCAGGGGTCAGTGTGTGGGGGTACCATGTGCCCAAGCTGGGGGAGAAGGAAAGCTGCACATCCATACTCCTGTGTGCTCACATACAGTCTCCAGCTTCACTTGCCTGGTGCAGCCACCGATGGAGCCCACCTTAGAGACAATGTCACTTCCATGAGGATGAATGAGATTCCATCCATCCATCAATCAATCCAGTGCTCTGATGTAGGTGAGTTGATAGAGTGCTTGCCTAGCATGCTTGAAGCCTGGGTTTGCCTCCAACCCCTTTTATAAACTGTGCAATGGTGTCTGCTTACAACCCTGACATTGGGAGCTGGAGGCTACAGAGTTTGATGCCAGCCTGGATTACATTAAAAATCTCTCTCTCTCTCTCTCTCTCTCTCTTTTGACTGTGACTGCGGACTGAGAAAAGGGGCTGAGATGTGTCATGGAGTGCTTGCCTAACACAGGCAAGGCCCTGGGTTTGATCCCCAGAGCTGCATAAATTCCGTGTGGTGGTACACACCTGTAATCTGGGCATTCAGGAGGTGGAGGCAGATGGATCAGAAGTTCAGTCATGCTTCACTATTGGCTATACAGGGAGTTTGAAGCCAGCCTTGGCTATATGAGACCCTACCTTTAAAAAGAAACTCACAAATCCAAACTTAACTCTTACTAACACCTCTTGGAGCTAAAGTGATGACTCAGTGGTTAAAGGTGCTGCTTATAGTCTGACTGCCCAGGTTTTTGTTCCCCAGTACCCATGTAAATCAGGTGCCCTGGCACATCCATACTCAATCTCTACCTGCCTCTTTCTGTCTCTTGCTCTTTCTCAAATAAAAAAAAAAGGAAATTTAAATAAACACCTCTCAATCGATCCCTCCAGATGGGTGGTTCCTCAGGCTCCTGCCTCCTGATCCTGGCAGGGGTGTTTAGCAAGACAATGTGTGCCCAGTGGGGCAGCTAGCTGTGCCTGGAAGGCCATGATACAATACAGATCCAGTTTGATCCTTGGCTTCCCTTGCCCAGGGCTGAAAGGAACTGGAAGGTCAGGGAGGTGGCTAAGGACAGAAAGCCAAGGTTTGTGAAGCCCTGAATCATCTCTTAGGTACAGGCTGTCCTTAGAAATCCACCTTGTGCAAAGGAGGTTCTTGCCGAGGGGCGGGAGTGCGAGGGACACTAGTAGAGATGGGGCGGAGCAGTAGCTGCGTCCTAGGGCTCCTAGATGGAGAGAGGGGACAGTGACTCCTTTGCCCTGGATTCTGCTGCAGGCTGAGCCTTTGGATGGTACCCTGGACCTACTAAATCTCTCAGATGAAGTGGCCCTGGCCCTCCTCCATCCTGCCCCAAGGCAACAATGGTCACACTTTGTTTTCTTTAGCATGAGGTAACAGTGATGACAAGGGACTCAGCACACTTAATAGTGCTTATTGTAACTGTCAACTGTGACTCTGAGAATGCTGCCTCTGGGCAGGACCAGCCTCTGTTCTGAGGGTCACATTGGCTTCCACCCAGCCTTCATAGGAAAAACAGAATGGCGCCCTCTCCTGGTGGAAGAGCCCATAACGAGGATTTCTGCTGGGTGGCCTTACCCTGGGGTGCCACCACTCACAGGGCCTCTAGTCTTGCCTACTTCCTGAACCAAGGGCTTTTTTTTTTAACCAAGGGCTTTGTATTTATCTATTTATTTATTTTTAATTTCTTTTGAGACAGAGTCTCATTGTGTAGCCCAGGCTGACCTTGAACTTAAGATCCTCCTGCTTCTGGCTCCCAAGTGCTGAAATTACAGGTATGCATCACCATATCCACACACCCCTAAGTGCGTCACAAAGTCCACAGCTGTACATGGTGTCCCAGTAGCCTTATGACAACCTGCTCAGAGAAGCTGAGTCACTTGTCCCCAGTCACACCATAGTCATCTACCGTAAAGGACTGTCCACTGCCTGAGCCCTGTGTTCAAACAGCTGGGCCCATGTGCAGGTTCACCTGTCTCACTTCCATACCTTTCGCAGACCTTTGCTCAGAGCTAACTTTTCTCCGAGGATGTCTCCTGGACAGCAGTCCTTCCTCGGGCAATCCTCCCTCCCTTCCATTCTAGTCTATGGAAGATGGCTGCATTTGCCTGGCTTGCCTCCCTTCACCTTGGAGGTCAACCCCCAACCTCACAGGGCAGAGGGTGGGACTGTTTCAATCCCTGCTGCATCCCAGCATTGCAGACATTTCCGAGCACATGCAAAGCACCTGGGATAGCCGGACAAGTAGGTGTGGTGGTCCGTAGTGGCATCTGACACTGGTTTCTTGGCCTTGGCACTTGGATTGGAAGAGTCAGTTGGGGGGAGGTGAGGAGGGCAGGAGGGCTGGTCCCTGCCATGTCCCTGCAGTATGCCCATCCAGACAAAGTGTGCTGGAGCCCCTTTCTCCTGTGGTAGCGACAAGGGACAAAGCTGATCATGGCTCACTGCCCCTCCCCCAAGAGACCTCCATCCCACCCTGTCCTTTGCCGGTTCTAGACTGGCTTGGTGGTAATCACTGGCTGTCGGAAGGACACCAGGAGGTGTTGCAAGGTACCTACTGGGGGCACAGATCCCCAGCTCAGAGTGGTGGTGGTGGTGGTGGTGGTGGGATCCTTTGACAACCAGCTTCACCAGGTAGAATGGGCACATGGGCCTTCCACTGCCCCTCAGCTTCCTGACTCTCAACAGGCAGGGGACCCAGCCCAGCTCCAGAAGGCCTCTGTGCAGAAAAAAGGGAAGGGGAACCCTTCCTGATGATAAGCCCCCACACTGGGGGGAATGGGGAGGACGGGAACCTGGGCTTGTTTCCTCCTTAGGAGGCCTCTTTGTGGGTGGGGTTTGGGGATGGACAGGCCCCAAGCTCAGAGGTTCGTGAGGTGTAGGGGTATACACTGTGTGTGCAGCTGGGCTTGTGACTCTGTATCCTCTCCATGTGTGTCCCAGGCCTATTGGTGAGCCAACCGTGTGCCCACCTGTTCCTGTGGTTATGGTTGAAAGTTTGGGTGTCTGTGTGTTGGCCCATGTGTATAAAAGTCTGTGTGGGGGTATTTGACTGTATATGTGGGTATGTGTTATCAGAGTTTGCAGGACACAAACACGGGTGCATGTATGTGCTGAGATGTGTGTAGGGGATACACACATGGCTGTAGCTGTGAATATATGTGTCAGTGAGCCTGTGGCAATGTGAGGGTGTGTTTGGGGTGCTGTGTCTGAGGACTGTTCTGTGTGCATGTACACATGTGTGCGCTGGGAACAGATGGTCTGTGACCTCTCAAGGTAAGGCTCATTGTCCTCACCCCCAGGTATGTCCCCTGAGACTTGGCCCCTGTCTCCTCACTACTGAGGATGGGGTGGAGGCTACTGCTCTGTCCCTAAGGCTATGAGTACCATGTGATGTGGCCAAGGGCATCCCCAATCGCAGGCAGTATGTCCAGCAGCTCCGGCAAGCAGGTCAGCATGGCTGCCCGGAACCATCCCCTGGCTCTGCCCCAATTCCACTGCCTTGATGACATCCTGTTACCCAGACACGCCTGGCCCAGAGTCTCCCCCTACCCCCCCTGCAGGCTCCTTTGGCAGACTTGGTGTCCTGCCACCACAGGTAACACAGGCTCTGAAGCCACATACTGGCTGTGTCCAGACCAGCTCTGTATTTTCTACCTGGGTGTTATTGGGGTCAATTTCCTCATGTTTCTGGGGACTTCCTTCTGTGTACACTGGGGCTCCTTCACACTGTCATGGGGTCAGTTGGGGTCATACATGTAGAGCTCTTGCAACACAGCCAGGCAGCTACAGGTGGTGGGTATTGTCTTTTCACCTCTGGATCTATCTTAAACCTTACAGAGTTGGAATCATCCAAGAATCCTTGGCATCCTAGGACATCATCAGGATGTCACTGTGCTGTGGTTAGCATTTGTCATGGGAGGTGAAGATAATGAACAGATCAGTGGATGGCATCTGTGTAAGTCCCTTGAGGATGGATGGCCCAGCTGGGACATCCTGGGGTGCTTAAGCTGTGGGCCCCACAGGGGCACAGGTGGGCACTGGCAGAAAGATTCCCACTGTGTGTGTGTTTTGTTTTGAGGGTCTTTCTGTGCAGACGAAGCAGGCCTTCCTCAGCTTCCTGAGTGCTGGGTTACACCATGCTTCTATTTGTGTTTTGGTATAAACTTTGGAAGCTGCAGATGTCCAAGACAGGATTCTCAACATCAGGGAGCTCCCAGTCACCTTGTTAAAAATGAGTCCATGGACCTCTAAGCTCGCAACATTAAAGCAGCCTTATTACTCACCCACCACGACTCAGGGAACTGAGCGGAAGAGGGGGCGGAAAGATTGTGAGAGCCGTGGTGGGGGAGACTGTCCGGAGGCATGGCATCCATCAGTAACAACACACTTGGGCCAGGAAGACCGGGATGAGTACTAAGATATACAGGATCCCTTGCCACA